>LQRL01056948.1:19968-33683 GCA_001703475.1 Hydroides elegans
AAATGGGTTGTAGCTTTCAAAATAATTTTATCCATATCAAAACAGCATATACACAATATACAAAACGATTTAATTACGAGTTAATAAAACATAGAAATATAAATTGTTACATACTTCAAGCGCAAAAACGTTCTAATTCTTCTTACACAATTGTTATGTTAATTTAAATCAAAACTAATGTTTAAAGTGGTCAGATACTGCACACGTGCGATTATTAGAGATGAACGAAAACAGTATGAAATACATGATTTATATTATTTATCGCTTATTCAAATGTTTAAAATACTTAAATAAGTCATCATAATGCCAAGAAGAAACGTACTGTGTTACTTTCTTCTCGAATTTCTCTTACTCATTCTCACCAAAACTTGTCATGTACCTCAATTTTCCGTCATTTTAGTGAATTTTATGAGTTTAAAGCAACCTGAAATTAAGGGTGTGCGTTTATTAGAGAGAAAATTAATAATTATCGCTAGGGGTGTGCGATTATTGGAGAGTGTGCGATTATTAGAGAGAATATGGTACATTAGTTAGCATCGGTGTTCATTCTATAAATAGTAAAACAATCCCCAAGCAGTATCAATATTCTATTTAAGGAGCAAATTTATTGATCCGATCAATAGCATAATCGCTTGACGTGACCTCGAAATAATGTTTAATTTGAGTAATATTTTAGGCTAACCTTTACATATTTTCAGGTTTTTCAATTTATTTTGGATTAAAAATCAATGTTTAAAAATATCAAAACCTAAAAGTTACTAAAAATCGAAAAATAAATCAACATATATCAAAAATATATTTTGATCATATTTATTTCGTTATTCACGTTACAAAAAAAAAAAACAAAGTCGAATTATTCAATAAGTAGCATGTGTATCAACAAATTATATCTAGTTTTCAAATAAGGCAGTTGCAGGGAGCCTTTGGTGAAAAAAAGTTATCTCTTGTTGTTTAATAAGAGAGATATAAAAACATAAGAACATTTCGTTATTCACGTTACGTTATATTTCTGTGCGGCGACAATTCAATATCTTAGATAATCATGTTAAACAGTTCAAACATTGATTAAAAATCTATTTTAGTATTCAGTATGACTAATTAAAACAAAAATGAAAACTTGCAAAATGCTTTTATTTTAAATTTGAGACCACAGTATAGATAACGGGATATGTAGATAGAAAAACATTAAACAGTAACATGGATATCGATGAGTAATTTTATTTTTTATTTTAAGACTTAATATTTTATTTTATTCATTTCTGTTGATTATATATTTCCTTTATAAGTATTACTATCATGTTGAAACTTATTTGGATTTTATTTCTTCCTTCCAATGTCAAAGTTACATGGATTCACCCAACTGTTTTCACTTTGAAAGGGTTCCGGAAAAATACTATTCATTTATTATTTTGCTCGCAAAAGGTCAATTTGATCATCCTTTTTGTAGCTTTGTATTAACAACAAACCATTGCTCATCTCTATAATTCTATTATGTCTGCCATTTACAATTAGTTAAAAAGCTAGAACATATCAATGTATTCAAATCGACAAGTTGCAATTATTATTGTTATATTTAATGTTATAATTTCAAATAGTATTGCCGTAGAAATAAGCAATTACTATTGTTCATTGTGGCTTAATATGTCAATCGATATAATATTTCATATAATTAAGATTCTGCAATATTAACAAATCATCAATCAAATAGATTTTGGCCGTCCATATATTAAGACAATTAAGGGAATATCTTTTATCATTTACATAAAGTGTATTAAATAGTATAGTTGTTGGTTGTGATAAAATAAAACATTTTACATTTTATTAAATTCACCTTAATAATCATTAATCATGGGGCCGTATTATATTTCTTATACAGTGCACTATTATACTTAATTATTATTTTTAGCTTAATTTCAAAATGAACATATTATTAACATTATGCAGCATTTCCAATCATCCTTGATAATCAGGTAATATAATTGTACAGCTTTATTTGGATACTCATAATCGTATAGATGTATTGTCATTACCTTAAAGTGTGTTGCTTTATCAATTCCGTCCATGTTATGTATGTCATGGTTTAATGTTTTATTTTCAGTTTGACGGTTATTAGTGGAATTTCAAAAACAATATTGTCGATATATCAATAGCAATGTTGAATAAGTTGAAATGATATTCTTTAATCATTTAAGACATTTAACGACATTTTCAATTCCTTGTAGTTCAACGGAAGTGATAATGAATACCATTAAAATCAGCTCCTTAGCAAAGTATATTCAACACTTTTAAGTTTAGTTCAATGAGTCTGTATGATGTCTGTATGATGAACCTCATATTGTAATTGTACATTTGATACCCTTTGGCTGTAGAAGATATATCTAATTTATAGGAATTTGGACCATTCAAGTGGTATATACTTTCATATATATAGAAAACCCTAAAAATTCAAAAGATAGAATTTGAAATAGATTTTTAAAAATCGAACGTGTTTTGGAAACAGGTTCGCACAATAGGTAGTTACAAATTCTTTATAAATGAATAAGGAATTGATCTATAAAAGCTGCATGTAGATATTTCAATAGACGCTTGTTTATGATAATAATAAATCACATTTTTTGTTGTCTATTTTTTTCTATTTAGAAAGAAACAGAATAGAAGAGGACCCGATCATGGTTTGCAACTCTGTGGTGGGGGAAGGTAAGTTTAGCAGCTCATATTTCTATAGAATTTCGTAAATTATTGTCTATTAGTTTTTTTAATGGTAGGTGTATGGTTTCGCTATCATAACATAATTACAATCAGTATTTTGTAAAGCTTTTTATGACATTATCGACATTGACCCCAAACATAAGTCATCTAAGCCACTATATTAGATTGGAACGATATTGATCGAGTGCATTATGTGCATTATAATACTAGTATTTAACTTGACCATCATGGCTAAGAAAAATATATGTGACTAAGTGTTTTGAACATATTTCTTGTTAGTTACACTCTAAGCTTAAGTTATACGCATACACATTTTGAACAGACTATTCATGTGATGCAAAATTACACAAGGGACAAATGGTGTTGACAGATGACGCTTTACCAATACATTACTTATAAAAGGTTTTGCTACATAGGGCACATTTCAATGTATCAGCCTTTCGGATCCTGATGACACAGCTCAAACACATGTGACTTTACGTTCTATGATCGCGATTTCCTGAACTTTTTCGTTTTTCTTTCTCATCCTATACATCTTCATAATGCTTGTTTTTAATCTACTTAAAATCAGTGAAAACAACTTATTCTAAACACATTATAAGATTCTATGAATAAGATTGTATTCAAATGATCTCGAATTGACAAGCCCTTAATAATTTTTATAATGGCAATATTGATAATATGAAAATCTACCTATATGCTTCATCAATATGAATGAAAATACGACTCTGAAAAAGGTTATGTGGCCACTCAAAGTGTCTCACCTAAATTCCATTATTAATGCCTTTCATTATATGTCAGTGTGCTTGCATGGTTGCATAAGGTAAATATCGTTCCAATCTAATATAGTGGCTTAGATGAATTTTTGTAGGGGACAATGTCGATTAAACTATATCGAGCTTTTTATAAATAAGCTATAGTGTTTATTTTTTTATAAATTATTCATGCCATTCACCTACCATTTCAAAATGTAATATACGATAAAATTACAAATTTCCTAAGAAATATGAGCTGTTAAACTTATCCACCCCCGCCACAGCGTTCCAAACAAAGATCGGGTTTCTGTGCCAAATATTTTAATCATTTGGTTAAATATACTTATACCACGAATTGCATGTAAAGACAAAATCATTTGTAACTCAACATTTCTATTTGTTGATGATCATCATATCCTCATCTTTTTATACATTATGAGTATGCGGAATTTGTGTTTAAACATCAAATTTCTCTTTCGAACAATTTTATACCACATAGTATATTCGTTTGTATAAGCATCAATTTCAAGATCATGTTACCTTTGATATCCACGTTTTATTTGATTTCGTGTTTAAACTGTTATTCTTATTGATACTATTATAAACCATTTTGAGAAAAGACTATTACATAAATGGACGTTTCTGCTCAGAACAGAAGAAACGTAGTTTATACCGCGACTGCGCATGTATGTTATTTGGGTATCATTACTCTCATATAGCCGTATGTGTATCTGATAATTTCAACATGCTCGCAGTCTATGCTTGTGCCTTCTGCATTAAGCATCAATTTGTGTTAACTGAAAATGTTTCAGCGTGTACACGTGTGTATTTTTGTTCAGTGTTTCTTTGTGTACTGTCATTTCTTTGTGGACTATTCATGGATTATATCATGGATTATATCATGGATAGTCATGTATTATTTTTACAAGCCTCACTGGTACGTATGATCATTACTTATATCTAACTGCGTATATTTTGTTATTATTTAATCATTTAAAATCATATTTTCGCACTATGCCTTTCTTATATAATCCCTAGATTTTTTACGGTATCGATTTTTTCTGTGTATGCATTATACTATGTATTGTTTTTTTTGCGTTTTTTTTTCATTTTTTCTGTGTATGCATTATACTATGTATTGTTTTCTTGCGTTTTTTCTTTTTTACTGATACATTTTTGTATGTTGTTTGATATATACCGAACATATCTTCCTTGTCTCTCCCCCTTGGGTATCGTGTATGATTATTATTTATAGGTATGTTATGCTTTCTTGTGTGTATTTATATGGTAAAATAATGTTTTTTGTTTTCTTTTATATGCATATACGATGTAGAATATATGGTTTAATGTGTGTGTGCATATAAATGTAAATATATGCTATTTTTTATGTGCATATATAATGTTGAATATATGCGTTTATATGTTGGTGTGCATATATTTGTGTTGAATATATCCGTGCATATATACCGTAATTTCCTTTGGAGTGTATAACCTGCAATAGCTATAGCATATATAGTAAGCTATAGTATACATACGTAGCTCTGTATATGTTTCATCATCTTCTATAATATACTTTAGTGTCCTATCTTTTAATAAATACCCGTTTCAGCCTACGTATATTTCTTTTAGTCATGCGTTGTTATATTACCTTCTATATACATTAATTGATTTTATACATAGGCATTTAAAGTTCTACATTATATTCTATCCATGCATTATCTAAAGGTCACTATATGTATCATATATCAATATTTTTGTTAACTGGTGATATATATACCCGCGCAATTCTCGCATTTGCATCTCATTCCTTGGTGTCTAATATTCAATATACCCGCGGGGATATACACGGGAAATTACGGCCAAATATATATGCATTGTGTGAGTATCAAAGCAATGTTTCGCTTGATACTTTATTTTTATATTCTTATATTATATTATATATCTATATATTTTTAAATTAAGGCATGTTGCGCTTTGATCTTTTTCAACAATGTGATTGTTCACTTTATTTATTTCTATATAGGTTGTTATGTGTGTAAATTATATATGATATGCGTTCAACATGACTTGATGGGAGACGTGACGAATCCTACAATTTGTGAGTGTCGGGTAGCCTTAGCACGGACAAGATAGCATATACAGCAGGCGTAACAGTTGGATACAGTTGTTGCAGGCCGTTATTCTACAGTTTCAACCTATATATCTACAAATATCTGGTAAGTAGTCATGTGACATTAACAAAATACATACAGTATTTATTGAGTATTTTTCGTCGTATTTTATTTTTCGTCGCATTTATATTGTTATTAGATGCTTTTAATAGTTTTATCACTTATCAATTGTTATATTATCATGAACGTATTATCATAATACTGTACTTATTATGTTATGTGCTCATGTTTTGTCTTGTGTGTATATTGCCCTACTGCTTTATGCATGTTTATATAAAATCCAGCTCGCATTTGTATCGTATTTTTCCTTTGCTATGCATCAGTACTATATAATTAACATGTATTCGTATGTTTTAAACGTCATCTTATATACATAATATATTATTTCGTTTGGTTTGTTGTCGCTGTCGCGTGAATTATATGTTCTGACGAACCGACAGAACAGGGCGGCCAAGTGGAGATGGACGGATACAGTGATAATACGACGACATTGCAGTAATTCCACACACACCGCCTGAATTCCGGTCATCTTGCAAACATGCATACACAAGAAGGACATTGATATGCCACGAAGCTGCTATTATCAGTTTTTTGCTCGTTTGACACGTATCAAAAATAATATCGTTGGCATATGGATACAAACGTTTATTCACTCAATAATCAGCCATATTCCTTCATGCAGTTGTTTGCACGAAAAGCTATGTGACAAAAATGCACTGAATCACTTCTATATTTGCATTTACTATATTTTATTGTAAGCAAAAACTTTTAACAGCATATAAGGCAAGGATGTGGTTAAAAAGTCATGCATTATTAAACGCCCATATTATAAACATATCATTGTGCGGCTCATTTCCTTAAGCATTCGTTTATTCTTAACAGCATCTTATAAATGCCAGGAACAGGCTCGATCTATATGTTATCACATTGTGTATTTATTTAAACAAGTCACGGCGTACTCAATGCGCTCCGATAAAAACACTTTGTTTATAGCGGTTGCATGTTCACATAACAAAGCTCAAGGTCATAAGACGAGCCGCTGCAGCATTTTTTAAGCAGTTTATCTACATGCTAGTTATAGTCATACGAGAAAATCTTATTTTGAATTGTTATTTAGTATTGCCAAATCATATAAACATGTGTAGTTTTATGTGTGTAGGCAACATATATGCTCCCTCTTTATACTTTAAATTTTGTTATTTTAAGGATACAATGAAATTTTTAATTTTCTTTATTTTATACCGATCTAACTTGTCATTAAGTTTGCTTACAAGCTGTTTCATATTGTCTATCATACATGTTTGCGTTCATGTTATATCAGTTTTAGGCATACATACAATATTCAAATGTCATTTAAGTCTTCTGTGTCAAATACATATACTCATTATTTTTAATTAGTATTTAGGTTATTAAATAATAGCGCATATCAGTTAATTTTATTAACTATTAGCGTTTTTTACTTTTGGATAAATGGCATATCATTTCAATGTTAATATATTCAGGCTAAGCAGCGTTTTAAAATGTTTGTTAATGGTTTTTTTCTCTTTTTTGTGGTCTGTGGGTTTTTTCGTTGCGGTTTTTTGTGTTTTCTAGCCTCCACAGACGCTAATGTATTAATAATTAGCAAAAACTTATGGGTCAATTAATAATTATATTATGTGTAAGTAACTATTTTTACATGTGTGTATGTATTGTGTGTATATTGGTGTATCAATAATAATTGTACCTGTATGTTTTATCACACACATTAAAAAGTTAACATACATTAATATCAAAGAAATATATGCCATTTATCCATGTTTGTCTATGCTCTTTTACATATAAAACACAGCGGTCGGCAAGTATAAATGGACGTTTCTGCTCAGAACAGAAGAAACGTAGTTTATACCACGACTGCGCATGTTTGTTATTTGGGTATCATTACTCTCATATAGCCTTGTGTGTATCTGATAATTTCAACATGCTCTCAGTCTATATTTGTGCCTTCTGCAGCAAGCATCAATTTTTGTTAACTGAAAATGTTTCACCCGCCTCCGCCCCATCTCCTCCTTTTGATTGTTTTGTTGAATTGATGTGTGAGTACTAATTTTTATTGGTTGTCTTATATATTTTATGTTTTTTTGTTACTTTCAAATGATTTTCAGCGTCTGTGTTGGCGGTTTTTTGTGTTTTCTAGCCTCCACACACGCTAATGTATTAATGATAAGCAAAAACTTATGGGTCAATTAATAATTATATTATGTGTATGTAGCTAGTTTTACATGTTTATATTTACTGTTTGTATATTGGTGTTTCAATAATAATTGTACCTGTATGTTTTATCACACACATTAAAACGTTAACATACATTAATATCAAATAAAATATGTGCTATTTATCCAGGTTTGTCTATGCTCTTTTGCATATAAAACGCAGCGGTCGGCAAGTATAAAGGATAATTTTTAACTGATGTTACTTGTTGATCTCTTTATTGGCTGTTTTGAACATGCAGCCTCATATGCAAAAACCATTACAGAGAGAAACATTACCCCAAACAAAGCATAAAATATCGGCACAACCAATTCAAACAGAACAGGATTGTGTTGAGTCTCCACAACATCGCGATCACAATTATTTGTCGGTAAACTGTTATCCAACTGTTTTTGTGTTATACCGAATTCGGCCATCGAAATAGTAAACTCATTTAAATATTTCTTGTATGCAGAATTATTTTGTGCCCCTATCGCCGTGGTAGTTTTCTCATACGGATCAGTCATAGCAAGATCGCATTTATCCTCAGGATATATGCCAGCAATGCCAATCAAAACAAACCGTTCGTACTTTACCTTTTCAAACATCCGAGTCAGGTTGGTTGAGAATATATCAGGATCATTTTTCGCAAGATCCCTCATTTGGTCAAATAATTTTTGATCCAATGGATTCGTTGAATTAGAAAATTTGAAATATATATTTGAGCTGCCGAGCATACCAAACTTATATGCATCTTGATCTATCAGATCATATACGGTCTTAAAAGGCGGTTTATTAACAGTTACCGTTAGATTAGAAATAATTTTGCCAGACCAAAGCGTTACCAAGATAATTCCAAGCATAAAAAGTAAAGCGAATACAACATTTCTGTTACCATGTTTTGTAACCGTTGTTAACGCAACACCTTGTCCAATAAATATAGACCCTATAAGGAAAAAGCTATTTACCATATTTTGAATAAAGAATAATTTACTATTTGGAAAATATGTTGCTTTAGTTGATCTAACATCGCGACTAAAAAAGGTGGTTTTGTAAGAAAATACTACACTGGCAGCAATGGCTATTAACAAAACACATAACCAAACATGCACACTGAACGGTTTTAGATATAAATCGTAGGACGTATACTTATTTGAAGTCAATTTGTAAACACCAACGTAATAGTTTTCCAGCATTGGAATATCGGTAAAATCCATGACGCTTTCACGGCCTGGATTCATCCCTAGTGGAGCAACAGCGAAAGTAACTCTCTGTTTAGATAAATCTCCTATCAAGCCGCTCCACGTTCCATCGGCTTTCACTGATCCCCATTTGCCATCTTCTGGCTCAACGATATCGTATGTGTAATTCAGACTCCGCGCTAAATCCTCCATAATGGTTGGGAACATACCGTAGTACGTACCATTCTTGTGCCTTCCTACTAGCAATGCACCTCCAGATTTGGTTCCTATTTGAAGGTGTTTGTTGTTGAACTTGAATTTTGTGTTTGGAAATAGATAGTCCATTGTGCACTTTGGTTGCTCTGAGTCTTGATTAGAGCATGCAGATACATTGTCCCAATATCTCATAGAGTGCCCGTACATTGCAGTGTAAAACTCAATTGAAGAATGGCCGTTATTGCTCCCTTTTTCAGTAGCGCATACAACATTGTCAATTTTACCTATATGATGAAGTAGACCATTTGAACAAGATGTGCCATTCATATCTATTACAACATATTTATGAACATGAATAAAGTATCCTTGTTGATTCAAGTAAGAGTCAATTTTGTTAATTGATTCAAGAATGTAATGTATAAACTGTGAGCTACCAATAAACATAAAATGTAGTTCGCTGTAAATATTGATTTCTTTAAATATATAGTTTAGATGAGAATCTATATTTTGGTTATTTTCAATCACATAAAGACATAATTTAAATGATGGAGCATTGTACATTCCCGTCCAGAAAAAGTGTTTATTATCTTCAACAACTAAAATTGGATTTTTAAACTGAATTAATAATGTTGTTTCAGTAATCATATGATAAAGATTCTCCATATGCTGTTTGTTAGCGCATAAATTCAATATATCATTTGAAATAGTTAGATTAGAATATGATATATATTGTTCACAGCCTATAGCGCTATTTACCAAAGCAATGGTTGGCAGTGGTATAAGTAACATTATAAATACCGTCATATTTATTATTTTTTAAGCGAAACATAATAAGACCCAAAAAGTCCAACTTTGACTTATTTCGTGGAAATGCTGTTTCAGGGTTTTATATTCGAGATCAAATCAGCAAAAATGTACACAAAAAAACTCGTTGATGTTTCATCTTGAATTATATATCAATCAAGTCACGCTTAATAATATAACATGCAATATTAGTATAATATAACATAATGCAATATTAGGCTTAAAGGTGCGACCTTAAAGGACACCTGAGACCAATGGCATAAATGTTTTGTTTTCCGGACATGATTTTTACTAATATATATTTTTCTCATCAGGTAACATTAAAGATCTCATGTGATGAGTTTAATGCCAAATGCTGTTACGCTCTTGACATATCCGATAACAAAATATGCCAATTTTTCACAACAGAAAAAGACAGTAATATATGAAATGATTATTGAATATAATTAAAATATAAGTATAACAGTGATAGTAAAATAGTATTTTATCATTGCACCATCGTGATAGCTTAAGTGCATATTTTGATAATATTTTATGCATTTCATATTCTTTCAAATATTTTCATGTGTTAAGTTGTTTGGTATAAAAACACATAAATAGGTATATTTTGACAGTATATAAAAATGGTTTTATTTCGGAAATGCACCATTTGAATTATATGAAACGAGCATTTTAGATGAATAACACGTAGCATGCCAATATATTCATATGTGTGTTAGAAAATAACTAAATTACAATTGTATAAAAAGAGGGTATGCCAATAAATACATGACACAAATTACGCATTATATAAATTTTCGAAAATATATTTAAACATAAAAAACTTATTTGTAACTGAAACACAACATATGGCAACGTAAAAATAGAATAATTTGGTCATTAAGCTACATAAGCGTTGAATAGATTCATTGATTATATTAGTCATATTGCAACACACTAATATGAGTTCAAGGCTTTATCTGTCTTCTCTAAAAAATGTCTTCTCGATTAATTTATAAAGTGTTTAATAAATATATGCTTGATAATTGATTCTATCAATACAATACAAAATGTATATAAAATTGTCTGTTAACAGTGTCAATTGCCCTCTTTTCTTTTTGAATTTGGTTGGATTTACCGTACAATATCTACTTAATGGTTCTTTTCCTAGCGACTCTTACTAAATATAGTGATGTATTGCACACATACTTGATATGGGGTACATGTCTTAGAAATGATGACATATTGCAACATTCAAATCATGTCACAATCTTTGAGTGAAAAACATTATAAGGATGTATTTCTATATATGACTGAAGGCATGTTCAAGATCAAACGGAATTGAAAAATGTCATAATTAATCAGATAGTAAAAACTATAATTAAGGCGTTCAATGCATAATTTACATATAAATATTTGAGAAATTGAATATTAATGTTTGTCTAATATTTGCTGAATGTATGCAACAGGGACAACATTGCTTACCCTTGTCCCAAATATCCATTTGATAAAACAAACATTCCGGCTGATAAAATGCAAAAAAGCCGGTGTCCTCTTTGACGGTTTTTTTTTCACAAAAACGCATGTTTATTTATATCAGGTTTAACAGTTGACCGAGTTGTTCAATTTAACGTGCAAATGTGTTAGGCCAGGTCGAGCGTTTATGAGAAGAATGTGGGATCTGACATGCCTGTCTAATGAGACAAATGATAAAAACGTGCTATTCCAGCTAACTGCTGCCGCAAAACAGGACATGAAAGCATGGAAGTTGTTTCTCATGTCGTTTAATGGCACTACATTGTTAACAGATGAGGTCTGGACTTCTAATCATGCGTTGCATCTGTACACAGATACTTGTCAAACCGTGTGATATGCTGGAGTGTTTGATGAGCAATGGTTTTTTAGTCAGTAGGAAGAAAAATTTAAGCCTTGTAATATACTTTTATTGGAGCTTATTCCAAAAGTGATCGCTCTACATCTTTTTAGTAACGAGATCAGTAATAATTATATAGTGCTAAACACAGACAATATGCCACTTGTGCATGTATTAAATAATCAAACATCAAAGTGTTCAAAGACTATGGCGCTTGTTCGCAAATAAGTAGAGCATTTGCTCCTAAATAACATCAATGTTTGAGCGCAACATATTCCTGGTTGTAAAAATACAATAGCAGACTGTTTATCTCGTTTTAAGGTGAAAGAAGCAAAGCGAGCGGCACCTTGGTTAAACGAAAAACCGCTGATCATCCCGCTCGAATTACAACCATGCTCACTATTGCAACATCTTTGACAATAGGAAGCCTATCTGACTCATCGCGAAGCGTGTAAAAGCGTTCATGGCAGCACTTTAAGCATGTATGTAATATATTTAGCATGGATCACAAAGCTGCATCTATTAATACTATTCTTGTGTATAGTTCATATTGTTCACAGCTTACGTTATCATACAATACAGTGTTAACTCGCATATCTGATATTTCATTTGTACAGCGTATAAGGCAATTGCAAGATAATACACAGTCTTTTCTTGTTCGCAAAGCTTTAAAAGGCTATAAAAATATATTGCACAACAATGATAAAAGAAAACCCATCACTATATTAATAAAGTGTATTGTGTATAATATGTGTAATGGTGTTTCATAAATAAATGTACATGTATGTAAAATATCATATTCAACAAGGTTGACATACATATATTATAATAAAATACAAGCCACCTATCCTATTTGTCTTCATTCGTTTGAACATAAAATCGGTGACCGGCAAGTATAAATTACATTATCAGATTCGCAGTAAAGATAAATATTTATCAGAACAAAGTATTTAACAGAATTGTAAAGCATGCGCTGCTTAATCTTAAAATTATGCCTGAAAATTATGCATCAGATGTTATTGTAGCGAAATGTGATAAATCAGTGAATTCAATTTTGTATGTGTAAGAATGTCACGTTATTTTGGAAGCTACTTGAAAATTGGGTATACAAAATAGTGTACCAAACATAACCATTGAAACACGTGTGAAGTTGTTAAGATGTTTGAGAATCGATGTACGAAACCAAATATATTTTGTAATAGATTTAATGTTGCTTCAGGCTAGAATTTATATACATAAATATAATATACAAAAACGAAAATGTATACTTTACAGCTTTTTGTAGATACTTCAAAAAATACAGAGATAGAGCTTAGAACTCTATTAGACCTACTATAATGTATCTGTGACTTTTAAGTAGAAAGTATAAGTACTTTGAAGTATAAGTTCAGTGCTTTATGAAATGAGGATAACATGTTACACGGTATAATGTTTATTTGTGATCGGTTTTTCTTTGCAGCAACAAAAATAACTCAGTATAAATTGGTTACGTTTGCAAGTTATAATTGATCCTGCTTCCTTAATAAGTTTTGAGTGAATAAAAAGAAAATACCTAGTATCTTGTATCGAATAATGCATTTTTTACATACTACTGACAAATTGATAAAGTCAGTCTCTATTTATTAAACGATCATTCTTTTATAAATGTTAAAGTCACATATGTAGTATACACACACAGGTCTGATGAATCTTGAAATACAACTTAAATCTCGATTAAACCAATAAATCATGTGGAACATCTTCAGACCAGCAATCACTTTGATGACTGTGTATTTCGATACTATTGATACGATCCTTT
>LQRL01056950.1:0-10022 GCA_001703475.1 Hydroides elegans
AATGATATAGACTGGTGGAACACAACAAAAAGTCAATTTATTAGTTCATTTTATTTTATTTTATTGGTCTACGCGTTTCGGCAAGGGTGGTTGCCTTCTTGACTTTTTGTTGTGTTCCACCAGTCTATATCATTTATAAATAATATTATTATATAATGCCGCCTAGAATATAAAAGCACAAAATAAATGATTTAACAAACAAGCCGGTCTAGAAATTAATAATGATTAATAATGACAAATATTACTTAACTTACTTACTATTACTACTAATTGTTGAGTACATAAAACAGATTATTACTATAAGAAAATAATACTAAGTTGTTTTATCTCATATAACAGACTCCTTTACAAATATCTAAACTTTAATGTGATGCTTGAAACATTAAAAAAAAATGTGTAAATAAGTGGTTTGGGGTGCCTAAAATTCGGTGAACAATCGATGGTCGGCTTCACGTTTTCTTAAATATGTCAAAGTTTTGTTTTATAACATTCATTCATTTATTGTAACTCTGTGAATCAAAATGCTACGTTTGTCTGAAGAGACCGATGGCAAATCATTGCTGTTTCTAAACAAGCCATTTGGAACAAGAATCGCTTAGCGCACGAATTCGGAGTGCGACAACCAAGGATCAGTGCGTTGTTAACCTAAAACCAGGATAACAGGTGACGTTAAGGATAAACCTAAAATCGAGTCGTTCAGCTTGCATAGACGTTAATGACAATGAGCTGAACCTGGACTAAAACGTTGAAATGACAATTTTGACAAAGTGCTCCACAATCGGTTTATGTCACAACTTGACTTCTTTGTGCCGACAACACATCCGGTACACCCGACGCTGGTGGATTACATTTTGGTTACGGATGAGACTCGCTATTGCTTAGACAGGGTGGATGATCAAATCAGGGTTTGGAAACAACGAGAATAATGTTACGCGGATTGTGCGTTACTCTAAGTCCATCGTTGGGGAGGACAGAGCGAAATATTTGGGAAGGTATATCATATGACCACCGGACGGACCATAAGATTGTTTGATTGAAGACAACCTGACAGCAAGGTGCTACACACACATATTCTTTGAGCAACATCTGGTTCCGTTAATGAACACCCAAACTGATATCCTGACATTTCAGCACGATAAAGCCAGGCCACATACGACATTCATCACACGGTTTTTTGCTGGATCGAAGCAATGTACAGGTTCTTCCATGGCCATCGTTCTTTGTCATCGTGCACCGCTTGGAATAGTTAGGGCGCGCAGTCCGTTTAGTCCGACAAAAACCCGAGAACCGACAAGATCTTGCCTAAGGAATGGGATCGAATTCTTCAGGAGCAGCTCCACTGATTGATACGCAGAATGCAGCAACGATGTATGATTAATGGTATTCACGGATATCGTCAATGTTCACGTGACATCTGGAGCGTATCTATCCAAACCTTACACTGCCGTATGGTAAAGCAGCTGTTGAGCGGAGCTTCTGACTTAACAAGAATGTTCTTGAAACCAATATGAAAGAGAAGTCAGAAACATCAATGCGCACGATGATTGACCACATGTTAGCAAAAGATCTCTCTCTATCCACTTTCGCAATAACTAAGGAGCTAGTTCTTTCCTGTAAGCAAGCACGTGCCAGGTACGTTTTGTGCCTTATGGAGAAACAAATCATAGAGGAAAAGAACCAAGGAAATTCCTTAAAAGGAAGGCTCTTTATCAAGACCTCAAAAAGCTAATACCTTTAGAGTTAACCTCGAAAAATCGTAAGCAGAAATATTAGAACACGCAGATGATATGTCAAACCAAGGTGACAAAATGGAAGTGGTCTTTAATAAACGATGCGAATGCGGCTTGCGAATAGGCCAACAAAATTCAGGGCGTAGAGCTATCGGAGGCCATAAAGGGTCAAAATCGATTTAAGCAATTGCCATATCAACTCAAGGGCCATCAAAATATATATTGGTTAATACCATTCTGGCTTAACTACTACCGATTTTGAAGGCATTGAAAGTATTTTTCTTTTGTTTGGATATCGAAATAAAATTAAGATGTTTTTTTCCCCTTATTAATTTACTAATGGTAAAAAAAGATAATGGCAAATCGCTTAGCAAATTCCACCTTCAACCACATGTGGAACATACTATGGGGAGACTGGCAGCAACTCAAAGATACAGGTGGATAAAATTATCAACAGTATACAACGTCGCTGCATATAGTTTATTAAGAGAGAACTATTTTGGAAAGTTGATACGCTATTTACATTTACTTAGAGGAATGTGCAATTAATTTAAATACTTTTATTTTATTATATAAACAAATTTTTAATTGATTTTCTTATGGAAATTAGCGATTAGACACAGTGTTTTCAAGTGTGAACGTACCGAAAACTGGAACTGCTCAAAGTTATTAAAGCACTGCAATAAGATATGCATTTAAATGTATATAAAATTGAATTTAAAGTAACTGAACAATGTGTTGATGTGATCATTTACGTCAGGAAATGTGAAGAATAAAATCATATGAGTTATTAAATACAAATTATAAAGGAGAATACAAAAGAACTATCGAAAGACTCAATAATAGGAATAATATAAAGTGGTTTGAATATACACATGCGTCTACAAAATCTGGCAAGTGATTAAGAGAGTACCTTCCTGACAACAAGGCAATGAACTTTTTAGAACAAAATGACCGTTTTTCTCTATGTGCTGACAAATATTACTTATTATTCATACATTTTATTTCGTTTATTACAGTTGTAATAAAACACATTTACGTAAGAGGAAACTGTAAATAAGTGATGTAAGTAATTTACGATATAGCATTAATATATGATATTTGTCCTAGATTTATAATTTAGTTTCATTTCAGAGCCCATCCAAAGAAGACATGGCCGAGTTATTTATGATATAGCATAACTATATGAACATTATTTAAATTCATCATTGATATAATTAGTTTCGTTTCACAGCCCATCGAAAGCAGACTTGACCTACATGTCAACACATGATGTTTTTAAAGTGAGATAATGTGTATAATCATTTAACGTAAAAATGAGCACAGGAGATTTGGAAAAGGTGAGATTGGTGGCAATTCTTAAGGACCAACAGCAGAGCGCGTGATTGCTACCATTGAGATTGGCACGCATAATTAACGTTATGTCCCGAGTGCTGTAACAGGCAGTTCAAACAATAGGATTCTGGTGGCAAAAAACAATAAAAAATTACCTTTAAAATGTCTTTTGGCATTTTCACGAGATAGTGGTGTGAGATGATAAGAGAAGTCTAAAAAAATAGTAGCAGTCCTGACTCAGCATGACATATGCTCTATTCAGGCCTTCTATCCTGTTTTAGTTAGGTTATTGTGTGCTTCTCATTTTCGTTTTATATTTATAACGTCAAACCAGTTAATTTGTGAACACTTTGGATATGGATCCTTAATTCATTATAATCTATATGTATTGTGTCCAGTTTAACGATATTATTGAAGCATTTTCTAATTGTTCGAATGCGAACTATACATACACCTTTACATACTGGCGCACAGAGAAAAGACAGCACCCAACGATGACGAACCTAAACACAACGATGATGACCTAGAACACAACGATGACGACATGAACATGGAGATGGAACAGTCCAGTTTACACAACAACAATGACACAGAAGACGAGTACACAAATTCAGATGCGCTTCGCCCGAAGCGAAGCAGTTGGTAAAGCGCCAGCGTGAGCGCCCCAGATCGCCGCTGGACACAGACTTTGCAACCAATAATGCAAAGCGGGCGAAAATGCCTGCGCGCTCTAGAAGACACAAGGCCTCGTCGCAAAACAAAGTCTTCCTTACAAAGCCACCATCCGAGCGGATAAAGCGCCCGCGCTAACCAAGCAGCTCGAGGCTGAACACGGCACTCCAGACGACGGACAAAAGAGGAAAAAGAATCCAAACTACAGTACAGCTTCATGAAATGAGAAAAAGACGAAGATGTGATTCGCGCGAGGAAGTCTTGAAAAAGCGCCAAAAACCGCGAGCAACAGCAAGACGAGCTTATTTGGTTGTGCTAGAGCGTCCTCGCCGCGCAAAAGCCAATTATGAGCCGGGAGCCATGCAGCTCTTATGGCCAATCGACCGCACGAAGCAGGGACCAAAAGCCAAAATTAGATGAAATTTAAAATGTGTTCATATGAATATTTGCGTCACGAAATGTAAAGAATAAAATCATGAGTTACTAAATGCAAATCATAAAGGAAATTTATACAAGAATTATCTAAAGACTCTTTGATTAGCATAATATATAGTGTCTTTGGATATACACATGCGTCTAAGAAATCTGACAAGTTATTCAGACTTTCCTAATAATCATTTCACGTTATGATAAAAAACATAATTTACTATTAATACATATTATTTTTATTTATTACATGTGTGTATAGGATGATAAACACAATTGCAGCAGCTAGAAAGAACCCACTTACATTTAACCTGCATATGAAAAACTTGCATATCTATTCAAAAATGCACATGCCTTTGCGAATCAAGCAGGGCCCTACATAAATTATGAATTGTTGTGTGATCTTGATGAAGCAAAGGGTATTGTGATCGGAAACATGTATAGGAATAATAAATAGACTTCTATCTTCATAGAACACATTACGGACGTCGAAGGCGAATCTTGAGAAAAATTAATAATGCAAACTGTATTTCGATTATCAGCGAAAGGTCAACGGATTTATTAATTAAAAATGTGAAATAGTAATCGTGCGTCATTGCGGGCCTTGTGCTTCGTATTCCAAACCAGAAGCTAATGTTCCGCTGCTTACCGGCTCTTTTGGCGACATATGTAAAGACAAATCGGAAAGAATGGCAACAGATGGAGCGGATGTGATGACAGGAAAAAAACGAGCTCTCGTTGCAAAAATCCGGAATAATGTTTATACACCGAACATTGTGCTCCACACATAAAGAACTTGCTTATAAGCATGTAAGCAAGTTCCATTGTTTCCAAAGATTTGTGTGATGCTGCTTGCATTGGATTATTTCTACTACACAAGCCCACTGAATAGAGCAAATCTGAAAGTCTTTCAAAGCCAATTCGATGTCGCCATGAGTTGTTTTAACAGCTTGAAAAGGTGGATAAAATGTGAATACGTTGCCAAGGCTTTAGAAATTATTCTATGCATTATTAGCTATAAGAGATATGATTATATCCATACAATGAATTTAAAAAGTCCAAAGGTCTCCGGAATGAGGTCACACGAGGACGAGGGGCCGGAGCGCAATTTTTCAATTTCCACCGTCAAACGGCGATTGTTTTGTGTGGGATTGCGCTCGCGGATAGCTGCCACCAGACAAGCAGCACAAAATGAATCGCCTTGAGTGGGCTCGTACCCATCGGCACTGGAATAGGGAAGATTGCAAGAAGTGCTTCTTCACGGACCAGGTAAGGTTTTGCCGACGTAGTGCCGACAAGACAGTGCGAGTTTGGAGACATCGTGACGATAATTGATAACTAGGTAACACGATCGAACCTGTTGGCGGAGGCGGGATTATGGCAAATTATGGAACCCCATGTCCTTCCAGTTGCTGGCGCCATTGATCCGGAACGCTTTGTGCAAGTGGACGATAACGCGCGCCTTCACGGAGCACATACAGTGGATACCTTTTTGGAGGATCACGGGATAGAACGTATGGATTGGACTGCAAAGAGTCCTGACATGAACCCAATCGAAAATGTGTGGGTCTTGAAGAGACGCATATCCCTACGGATCCGTCCGGAGGAAACACTTCAGGACCCAGAACGCGTCGGTATTTACACTAGTATAAGAGTTGAGATTACCGTACAAGTAAAACCACTCGCAAAACAACTCACAAAGCCTCGAAATTTTATGAGTAAATGGTCCATTGGTCAACCGTCGCTTCAAAATGGAACAAAAGGTATGCGGTGTCAGCATGAAACGAATAATTTGCTCGATTTGTCAAGTCGCGTACTTTTCCCATATCCTTGTACCTAGTGAAGAGATGGATGAGTACCTTCCCGAAATCGAAAGCGAGTGAAATATCCTGCAGAGAAGCATTAACGAAAGGTACATTTTCATATCATATTATTAATATGGCGGGCCTGATTAAAAAAAGGCGGAATTTTTATTAACAAAACAAAAACAAATATTATTGCGATTAGGTCGAGTAAAGTGAGAGTAACGGTGTTGTAATTTGACGGTAGTAATACGGGTAACGGAATATACAATGGAAATTCACTTCAATAAGTTTTGCTTATCAAACCCGTTTACTTTCAGGGACACACATGAGGTACAGGGTGTAGAATCAGCTGGACCGTGTTTGTACCTCTAATAATGGAAATTTCAGAATTTGAATTTAACAAGGGGTATAGATATAAAACAGCTTCTCGCACATAAGAGGGCATAGATATAAAGGATTGTTTGTATAGGTTATTCGTTTTGTGAGGGCAGTCTGAGAATTACCACCCGCGAGACGCAGTCGAGCAGGTGTAATATGAAGACAGCCCAAGTCAAAACGAATAACCGTCTTATTTCCAGGTTTCTTTAGAAATTGAAGGGCCCTTTAATGAACTTTTGTTTAATCCTACCATTGTTTAACGATTTCATTTTAATCTTTTTTCGTTGTGATCCATGTTCAGTATTTTTGTCATAATGATATTTGAATATTATGTCACTGTGTAATGATTCGATTTGAATTATATGTGTTCTGATTCCTACTTGGTTTTAAGTCATTTCGTCTGTAGATTTTAAAGTGCTATCATCATTTTCAAAATATTGATTTCAATCTTTCAGTAAATTTCGATATTGCAAATAGGATAAAAGATGGAGATAGCGATGTTGAGGTACCTGATCAATATTGATGTAGAAAACCTGGTCAAATCGTCTGGAAGGAATTGAAGTCCGTAATACATTTAAAAGATGGATTCCACAGAATACCAGAACAAATACAGGATTTGCCATGAAAACGTTTATGGAGTGGTTGGAATTTCGAAATAAACAGGAAGCAACACTTGCTGATCCAATGGGTATGCACGAGTTTTAAATAATTTATATAATTAAGTAAATTTGTATTTTTTTTATAATGCGAAAGCTTTCGGGTTTGTGGGTGGCAGGAACATAGAGATTTGACACCGGATCAATTTTCTATTTTCGACTGATCCGACGGTCGATTTTTGAGGTCGATTTTTCGCAAAGTGGTCCAACGCATCATTGATCAATTCGCGGATATCGGAAATGAACGATGTGTAGTTACCATCTACAATACGTATCTTTCGCTGATACCAAAAGAAGGATCATTTTATTTTTAAAAAATTTGACAATAGGGATGGGCAAATCCAGTTTTCGGCCCAAAATATCGGAAAAAAACACGCCCGGAACCTACATGAAAACTATGTTCTCCGATGCTGGAATAAACACAGAAGGGCGCAAGATAACGAATCATTCAGGTAGACACTGTCAGGTGTCCACATTGATGAATGTGGGAATTTCTGACTTTGACATTAAAGGCAGATCGGGTCACAGGAGTAGCGCAATCGATGCCTACAAGAAACCGGATATTACCTGAAAAATTGCCATTTCGCAAACCCACAATCCCCCGTCGGCCACCATTTCTCAGAACCTAGGGTCACCTCCGAATGGACCTCAAGCACATCTTTACGCACAACCTCCAATTATGAGCAGCAAACCGATACCAAGCTTCGTTCCCCCACCCCCATTAAGCAGCATGCCAAGCCCACAACTGCAATGTCAACCGAACCGACGGTGCAGTCGAATGCATTCGGAGGAAGTGACTGTCTCAAAATTGTCGCGCCAGACTGCATTAACAAAGTGATAATCTACAAGGGAACGCGCGAGACTGTACTTCCATTAAAAGATTAATGCAATTTTTTTGCAGAGAGAAGCGTAGACATGGCGACGTGCTGTAAAAAACAAACATTGTATGTGGCATTTGTTGAATAATGGTGTTCATTTGAATTGCATGTATGATATAGAATGTGTCATTTTTAAGTGGCCTTACAAAATAATTTATATTGATCTATTGCAGAAAGAAAGGTTTAGCGTCCTAATTACGATGATCTGTTAGTCACACAACTTTAATACGAATCGAGGTAGTTTTTTTTGTTTGGTTTATTTACGTCGCGTTTACCTAACTAAGCCATGTATATTCCACATGATTGATTTTTAATTATAATGTTGTTTCGATTAAACGTGATATCAAATGTATTTTTGTAATTTTATTTACTGAGCATACTTCCATGTCATACAAATGTCTTTAAAACGAGAGGGTATGGTCACATAGGGCGCGTTTCTTTTTCGACCAGACACACATGGAAAACGATTCCTTGATAATTTTTTCAGAGTGGCCGGGGATTTTATTTTGGAAAGATGTCACATGTCATTGACTTATTTCATTAAGAATTCATTTCTACTTGGAAAATAAACAAATCATAATCTCTTTAACAAATTAATCCCTTGGTTCAGGAGTAATCATTTATATGTTTTTCCTAGTCAAGGCGGTCCGCTTCTAAGCCAGTTAATTATTTATTTATTGACCCTAAGATTTCTAAAGAACCGGGGAATAAACGTGCTAATCCTTCTAATTACACCCGTCTAAGGGGGATTAGACTTGTGTTTATAAAATGTGTATTTCTCGGTTTCCTTAAACTGAGGGTAATTGTGTGCAGCTGTACAAACCATAGGCGACACGCGGTCTCATAGCATAGTCAAAATTCTTGGTAAGGGTTAATTGGTCATGTGGCTTGGTCAATACTAAAATTGGGCCTTGTTAATTGCAATTTTGAGTGTTCTTCTCACAGTCTGTAATTGTATGTTTTATGTCGTAATCTGCTCTGTGGTTGGTTAATACTGACCAGAAAATACGAAGCAATGAGTTGGCATTTGTTTTAACGTTGATCATTGTAGCAAACAATCAGTTGTGTAACTACGGTAAAAAGTGAAACATTGAAAATAAGTATAAAATCACTGAAATTTGAATAAATTAATGCTATAGAGTGTATTCAGCAACGCGAATAAAGATAGGACGGATTAATACCGTCAGTGTCTATTATTTATATATCAAGTTATTTAATCATCAGGTTAATGGAAATGTATATTTTTATATAAAACAGTTATATTATAAAGCGTTTTTACAGTGTTGTAAAATGCAATTGTCAATTCAGTTATCGATATATTTGTTATGTATGTGCGATGGTGCAATTCGATTGCAATTAAAGGGCAAATTGCTAACGCATAATATCGCTATCTATTAAGTGAAATTACTATGAAATACAATTCGTAATTACGTGGTTAAGGTATTTCTCATTTTGAGCTATTATTATGGTTAATTTAACATTGAATTCCGGCGTTAGAAATCGTCGTTGTATGTGTCATATACATCTATATGCTATGGTCATTGCGTCATATATTTGAATAGTACTTTATATGTTATTACAAAGAAACATCTCTTTACATTGTTAAAACTAGGATACGGTAAAGAGCGTAACTCAAGCGTAATTTTCCTTTTGATTTGCGGCTATTTGGGCACTTTGACATTTATTGCAACTCAAATATACATGCACCAACTTGGTTAAATGAGGATCCAATGGGACTTGTATAAAATCAATTAAGATTTCATGAGGAAATCTTTACATTTCTCGTAGAAGAAACGCGACTCATGAAGAGTCCTTTACACAGGGTTTTAAGTGGAGCGTCGACACCAGCGATTCCATTGCCGATTGCCCAAAGGTAATTTATTTTTTTTATTTATACACGGTATTTGTTTTGCGCTTATTTTGTACACATATACACCTAAGCGCTTACAATATAAACCACATTACATATGTAAAATGTTGCGTATACTAAAATTATTAACTTAACGATCATTTCCGTACACTTTTACAAACAAATGAGTTTCAAGTTTTCTCTTGAACACAACCAACGATTTTGAAGCTTTAATATTTTCGGGGAGTTCATTCCATAGTTTTGGTCCCGCATATTGGAATGATCTAGCTCCA
>LQRL01056971.1:0-12796 GCA_001703475.1 Hydroides elegans
GTAAGTTAAATGATATATTTGTTTCACTTGCCTTGTCAGCTGCGTCTCAAAAGTATCTTGGATGTGCTTATATTAGCAAAATTTAATGTAATAAAATTATTTTTTTACTTCACTGGCCGTGTCAGTTGCCTCTCAAAAGCATTTTGGAGAAGCTATATGAGCTCGTGCTTATAAAAGCATATTTTATTTAATTTATATACTGAGGATACTTGTGCCAACTGGTCTCGTCAGTTCAAGACATGTCTTCAGAAAGAAGTGAGTGATGATGCAAAATGTTACTCTGTTTTTCTTTCATCGCATGATCTTGTTTATTTGCAAAATAGTTCGTTATTTCCAAAGTTAATTTTAGTAAAAACTGACCATCCTGCATATACGCATTGTTGAAGTTCACGGGGGATCCAAGGTCACTGACCTTCTAGTTATTCTGGTATTGTTAATGCCCTTGGCCTGGTTTTTTTACGATATTGACAAATTGATTAAACATTCCGAAATGTATGCATTCAAAGATACTTAGCAATTATAGATGATTGAATTATCAAAATATATTGTTGCGTGCTAGAACGTAATCAAGACAAGTTCGGTGCATAAAAAAGTTGTATTTTCTGGAGTCAGTGACTTATATGATTTTAAACTTATTTTTGAAGAGTAATTGATAATTTTCATATTATTCACTCCTGATTTAGCGTAATAATGTTTATTATTATTGGACGTCTTTTTTTCCGATATCATGAAATAATATTATTCATACAATTAACTCCTTAGCTACTAGTGTGACATATATTGAAATTTAGAGTTTAACTTGATTTTATTGTTTTCTTTGCACTTAAATGAGAACTAGATCCAAAATAAAATATACACATAATACGTTTTTACCACTTTAGCGTTCGAGAATGACGTATTTTAAGTAAAAAAACCTCATAAAAACGTTACAATGTATTTTGTCTGAGCTTTTTATGATATTTTTTAACATGCAATTGCAGCACTACAAGTAAGTTATACTTCATCCAATTTAAACTTATTCATATAATCGAAAACTGCTGTCTAGTATACATTTTTGCAATTGGAAGATTAAGCGTGAAAAGGGTTATATTGGTACCGAACGTCTATGCATCAAGCCAAACAAATAAATAACATTTAAATCTAAAAAAAAGTCTAAAAAAGGATGTAGTGAAGTTTCAATATACTTCCCAAACGTATGCAATTGGGGAAATATTTATTGATTATATATATATTTCTGTTTATACAAGACCTTTAAATTTCGTATCGTTGCTTTATTGCAACACCATTTCATTTGATACTTGACGTTTTCCCCTGATGGACAAATGTCGGTTGACGTAAAGAAACCGTTTTTGTACTTTCTGTAAATTCGGAAAAGTGTCATGAAGCTAACGCGACATACATGTAGGGTTGTAAATGAACGTTTGAATAACGTCGTCGTGATGTCAAATGACGTGCAATAAACGCTAATTAACTCTCTAATGACGCCTGTTTCCTTAAAATCATTTTGCGACGTTGTATGAATGTTTCTTGCTCAAAAGGTGATGTTATTCCTTTAATGTGTTTTCCTTTCTTTACCTCTTATTACGACTGACTTAATGGATGTTACATCATGTTGTTCTATCAAGATAATGTATTGATTGTACAAATAAACATATGTATTGCAACATAATATGATTCCTTTATTTTGCAATATCTAAGAGCGATATTTGAAACGAAAATCATATCGAGCAATGAATTTCAAATGTCAAGTATATTCATATGTTTCCATGTTTGTTCCTATTACCTGTAGTAATTTAACATTATAGTTTATCAAACTCAAATAACAGATTTGCTACGCCATTAGGGCGCACTTACTGCGTTAACAAAACTAGTCATGTAGTGATTGTGTTGTCGAAAATAACCCGATATAAAATATGTAATATGGTTTTTGACCTAGCCTTATGAAAAAAAAAGTTAATATATATCTTCTATATAAATTATAGGTCAACTCAGGTTTTGTAATGTTTGTAACGTCCAATTAAACAACAAAACATGGAGCTATTCCGAGGAAATCGTTTATATATTAAAAAATGGTTAAAAAACAACTGGCTCGCATAAAAAAATCGGCTTCAAACATGAATTGAAAATCTTAAATAAAACCTGTTAAGCAGGCTTTGCTGGGTTGTGCATCCACCCCTTAACACGAATTTAAGGGGGAGATGCACCAAAGTTGAATGCAACAATTTAAATGATAATACGTCACAAGTGATTTAAGCATGTTGTGTATACATGTATGTGTACCCCAAATTGATGCCTTTTAATAATAGGGGATATCCCTTAAGGGCGAAATGCCTAGAAACTAGATGGAAGGAAACCGAAATTAATTTCCTATCCTACAATGTAAGTAAGCCGTATAGTGGTTTCTCTGGATTCAAATGCTACAAACTGTTTAAAGTTTGATGAAGAATATTGTTTTATATGAAGGTCTACACTGAATAACATGTTGATGTGTTTTGGTTGAGTTAAAGAATTAATTGCCTTATAATTCTTAATTTGATTAAAACCAAACTGATGCCATATTAAGCTTAACGCTCCAATCACCTTTTGCAGTTGGATTCTCATAGAGCTAAGACATTCATTCTTCGCGTACACACCATTTAGGATTTTATTCATCCGAACATATACAATTTCATGAAGAAAAAACCAAAAAAAAAAAAAACATCTAAATACTATAGTAAATACAGCAAAATGTGAAATTAGATTTGTATACCGGTAGCTATTATTGTTATTTTCTACAAAATCGTTTTCCCCGCCTTGCGAGCAACGAGTTTGCTAAGGGCATAATTAAACCCATATCGCTAACGCAACTACATGTTTTCACATAAACAAGACAACTACCTTTTAATATGTGACACAATTTGAAAAGCTTCTGTTCAAATGGTCCTTATATTCAATGATATTTGAAAGAGAAAGAAATCACTAACATTTGTGTATTGATCAAAATGAAATAAAAATATAGTTCAGATAGTATTAACGGCACGGCACCCTTTATTCCATAATGTCAAGAAGAGTTTATGACCATCCAGTTCTGAGCGATTGTAGTACTCTGCTTTTATTAACTGTCATTTTTGTTTGTACTGGAAATGGAATAAACATTTTAATATATTTTTGCAAACCCTTTATGCATGACACCGTTTTGTCGTATAAAAGCCAATGGCACATCAAACATTTCCTTGCACGGAAAATGAAGACAAAGAAAAAAAAGATAAATTAAATAAAAGAAAAAGAAAAATAAGAGGGAACAAAGTAAGAATTTGAAACCCCTATTTAGTACGGAACCCGTCTTAATATAAAAGCCAGTGACACTTCGCGGAATGCTTTCAGTAGAGTGAACTCCTGCGTTTGTGCAGGGGCTCACTTGAAAAAAAAAATAGATAAATAAATCATTAAAAAAAATGTATTTGAACATTTATTAAAAAATAAACGGAATAAAGGATTTAACTTTTTAACGGTATATCGGTATATATGTTTATAACCGGTAAATGAGTATAGAAATAAAATCAGAAAAAAACTTTTTGGGACTCACTTCAATCAGCTGATTGAATGAACCCTTAGGGCTTGTTCACACGAGAAGCGACACGCGACAATATACTTATATGTTCTTTATAGAACAGCCGACAGAGCATCGCTGGTTTTATAAGGAACAAATAAGTATATTGTCGCGTGTCGCTTCCCGTGTGAACAAGCCCTGAAACTTAATAATAACACTATGGGAATGGGACAGAAAATGGAAACAAACCATATAAACGATGTTTAATGCGTTAATTCGAATACTTTTTAATGCTTTATCTGATGGTTTAGTGGAGTATTGCTCAAAGGATTGTAACTTTTTTTTGAAGGATTAATAGAGCAGAATTACAGGTAGTTTATTGAAAATAAACAATAAAAATTAATAAAAGAATAATAAAGATTGTGATCTATCATGATGGTTCAATAAGGCTTACTGAATTGCTTTAAAAAATGAGGTTATTTAATGAGTAATATAAAGATGATATTTTTGAGCATCCAAGAATTTTGAGCATTTGATAGAATCCAAATATTGTAGCAGAATTGTTCTTTTAAAACTTGGCATCGTAAGCTTCTATAAGAATATTTCTCTGAAGAAGTTAAAAAAACTTTAACTTGTGAGGCTCCGATATGAATATTTCAAAACTTTTGTTTTATCCAAGACATTGACCCGATATGATATTTTTAAAAAGTTCAATCTTTTGAAAAGGCAATATTAGATTAGAATAAATGGCTTTATTCTTTAAAAAGTTTAATTAATATGATTTTAAAGAAGGCTTCTAATTATAATGAAACAATGCAATGGTTAATCTATTATTAAGGACAGGTATTTATTATTGTCAATTACACAATGGCGTATTTTTAATTGGTGCAAAAAGTTTAATGTTTTAATTTAAACTCTTTTAAATGTACAGATAAAGGCCCTGTCATTGTGGTTCTAATTTCAACTGATGTTTATTTTTTTATATGCAAAATAGGTTTGGAATCATGTTTATTAAAAGGTGAATATCACCTTTCGTTTCATCTTTTGTTGAAATTAGTAAGATGAATAAAAAAAGATAAAAAATCTTGATTGTTATAAAGACTGATTTGTGATATTTATGGGCTATTTTATATTTGATTATACTTTTGTATTCTCATCTGTTTTTTAACAATGGGTACAAACAAGCTTTAATACAATTATCAAAGGTCATTCAAAATCCGTCTAATATGGGCCTGCCGTCCCCCTTCTCTTCCAATTGAATATATAGAAATAGATGAATAGCTAAATGCATACATTTGGTCGAAAAACAAAGCGTATTATAATTAGTTTAAAGCAACTATATGTATTCCCGCCCCCACCCTTACCCAACAGCATAGGGAATCGACTATTCATATAAAATGCAGAGAATATTGATATTTTAGTTATGAGGATCTCTCAAGCATGATAAATGCATTGACACATTATTTGTAGAAGTATGCAAATTATGACTTCAATGTTAGACGGTGCTAAATTGATTTGTGATTTTTAACTAGAAATACTTGATTCTATATAAGTTAAAACGGTTGTTTAAAAATAGAAGTTATTATGTATTCTGTCTTATGACCAATTTATAGTGATAGAAGCTGCTAATTAATTGTCATCGGTCATGTGACATAAACATTGCAAGTCTCCGCGTTGCAAAATAAAAAGTGCACTTTTGAGCTAGAGCCTTTCTTGCACAAATGCCATTTGACTGCTCAGTTGATAGGTTGTCGCCATGCGTGATGCATTACTTAAAAGACAAATGCATGACACAGAAAATGAGACAAAATGAGACATGCATACCTATGCAGTTTAAGGTATGCGCAGTTATTGACTGTTGAGTGAGTGAATAGCGTGTTCAGATGATATTATAATGGACCATGTGCTGTCATGAATAATAAAAAAAAAATGCGAGTAAAAAAAGAGCGATGACATTTCTTTTCATGGATGCAAGGATAGTTGAGGAGGTGATCGATATTTGAGTTGTTTCGAGTATAGAGTGGATAGAAATTATTGACATTTCTAAATGCATTACTCATGTCAGTTGACAAATAGTTTAAACAAAAAGGAAATGGGAGTTTGAAGTAGAAACGTAGTATATTGCTGGATACATGTACATTGAATATCTGGATAATTTTGCAAATATTGACTTTAACAATGTTTCGTTTGATGAAACAGCTAAGATGCTGTATGTTATATGCAAGACATTCAGAAAAATTGAGTGACACTGGTTTTGAATCGCTACTCGATCCAATGCCACAGAATACAATCTATTAAAAAATATATAACATTTATCCTTTAAGCATTGGACAACATTGCATTAGTTCGAATTATGCAACACATACTACAAAACTACATATAAGCACCCGAAACATGAGAAAAATGGTGCGCTTCGTCGCGCGTAGCCGTGTTCTGGAAATCATCATCTTAGTCGTCCTGGCCGCAATATTAATGGCGATATTTAATGTGCTACTCTATTCGAATATCGAGATATTGCCGACGGAAGAAGCACTGCCTTCGCCCTATGGCGAATCTGGTAGCGGCTATGGTTTACCAAAAGGTGCATCTTATGTGCAGCGCGGCGAAAACAGTGTGCAACGCGGAGAAGGAAAAGTGCATCGCGTGGAAAGTGTGCAACGCGGAAGTGTTCATCGGTTGAAGGGACGATTTATCCAAAATGCCATTGTAAACAGGAGACGGAACCATCTCATTGCGGTAAATGAGATACAGCTTAAGATTCATACTGTTGAGAAAAAGGAGGGAAATGTGAATGGTTTTGTGAGACAAGATACGAATTCGAATGCAAAACAGGATAAAAACGGTCTTCATGATTTATCAAGTGCAGAACTAAACAGAAACTCTCGACTAAAAGACGATGGAATAAATAAATGGAAGATACCAGAACATTCACCAAAAAGTAAAGAAGACAAGCTCAATTCAACATCGTTAACCTCTGTTTTAGTTAATTCAACCATTGCCAAAGCAACCAACAAGGAGGCTGTTTCCTTGAAGGAAAATTCCCAGGATTTTCGTGAACGCGATTCGAATTCAAATTCACGTATTCATGAATCAACTATTGATTCTAATACTGATCCCTCTAGGGACATTAATAATGCCCTGCAAACCAACTTGAATGTAATCAAAACTGTTTCAAGCAATGACCCTCAACGGGGGCCTATTAAAAATGCATCGCACTCAAGTAGCCATTCAGTCCAATCAAACCATGCATCACTAATTACAAACAAACTCGTGCCAAGTTCAGCAAAAGACAATAAACATAAAAACACCATTTTGTCTAATAACCCCTCGCGCAACAACAATCCAACGGTTTCGCAAAATGGCGATGCGAACAACAAAAGTGAAAATGACCAAAACGATAAAAATCAAGATGACCTAGGCCCCAGGCAAAAACAACAAGCACTGCATACAAAGGATATGAAAAGTGATGATGAGACTTTAAAATCGTCTGTTTTTAATGAATTAGCGACAACAAATGACCATGAGACTTTCAAGTCATCAGGCCTTAATGAATTACTGACAAAAAACCGGTCAACAGCGGTACAACACACCATCGTGAGCGATAATATGTTCTCGTCTGCTGTGAGCGATAATGTATTATCGCCCACTCATCAATTATCGCTCAATCAAAGTGATTTGTCGTCTGCTATTATGGCTAGGGATCATGTTGTTGTGTCTGAATCGACAAATGAACATGTTGTTGACGAATCTTTGAATAAGAACAATAATGACCATTCTCATAATACTGATGATAAATCGTTAGTAGATGGTAGAGACATTTTTAACGTAGCCAAAGAATCGGTCGACCTAAAAAGTGAACATGTTCATATAGAAGGCGAGGATGTCAAAAGCGATGTAAACAATGATGTGACTAACGACGATAGGTCTTCTAGTGTACTAAATCAAAACCATCACAATGATAACCCAAATATGAAGGACTCTTTAGAAGACAAACCGAGCTTTGAAACGCAAAACAACACTTCAAATACACCCTCTGAGCCCGAGAAACCCCAATGGGACCGCATTCTACGCATGCCCAGTACCGGTTACCATTCGTTCAACATTTCGATGAGCGATAATATCGGAAACTCGCGAGCATATCCGGAAATGCGCACAAAAGCATGCTTTGACCTTGTATTCAAGGTCGATAACGAGTTCAAAGTCAGCATTATTGTCGTATTCCATAACGAGGCTCGTTCCGCTTTACTGCGCACGATTCACAGCATTTTAGATCGAACACCAGTGGAAATCCTAAGTGAACTAATACTCATCGATGACGCGAGTACCTATCCATGGCTATTGGAACCGCTTCAAGACTATATATCAGTTGTTTCTGATAAGATAATGTTGATTCGAATGAAAAGGCGCGAGGGTTTGATTCGGGCGCGTTTGATTGGAGCAGAGAAGTCACGTGGTGATGTGTTGGTATTTTTAGATGCCCACGTGGAAGTGGGCGATAATTGGTTACCGCCCATGTTGACGGAAATCCGGAATTTTCCGCAAACTGTAACCGTTCCATCGATGGATATCATACATTGGGAAACCTTCGAGTTCTTCCGCGCTAAGGATAACTATCAGGGTAGCTTCTTATGGGATTTAGTGTTCCGTTATAAACTGCTTTCAAAAGACATGCTCGCGACGCGGAGTAATCTAGCCGAGCCATATCCGTCTCCTGTCATGGTAGGCTGTGCGCATGCGTTAAGGAGGGACTACTTTTTCTCTTTGGGTTCCTATGACGATGGCATGGATATATGGGGCGGTGAGAATCTAGAACATTCCTTTCGTACTTGGATGTGCGGAGGCCGCGTAATGATAACACCTTGTAGCCGCGTCGCCCATATATTCAAACCCAAACTACCCTACTCGTTTAAAAATAGTGCAGTGGAAACCATACAGCGTAATTTGGTTCGGGTGGCGGAAGTATGGATGGATGATTATGCCAAATATTTCTACGCGCTACAAGAAAATCTACCTCCTATAGAGTTACATACATTGGAACCGCGTGAAAAATTGCGTAAGGATTTAAACTGCAAATCGTTTCAATGGTATATGGATAACGTGGCCCCAGATATACCCGTTCCCCCGGTGTCGGCTACGTATTTCGGCCAATTAAAATCAATGAAATTCCCATCGAAATGCATTGAGTTCGATTCGGCTGAGGATACATTCGAACTACGAAACTGTGAACAACAGGATTTATTAGAGCAGCATTTTTATTTCGACCGCGCGGGACGGTTTCGTTATAAACATTACTGTGTTACCGTACACACGGGTATGGTGGCTTTTTCCGAGCTTTGTATGCCACCGCCAGATGATCAAAGTAGTTTACAAAGTGATTTGGATTATGATGTCACAGAGGAATTTCATTGGAGTTTCGCAAACAATCAAATCATTCATGTTGCCACGCAACGCTGTTTGACACTGACGCAATGGGATTCAATTGTGACGTCACCATGTGTTGATAGCAATAGAGACTTTATCGATCGATCTCAACAAATGTGGGAGTTCGCGTATAAGTTCGATTTTAGCAATACGACTGCGTGGAATCTATCGAATATTTTGATAGAATCAATTCGAAAACCATCAAATGCTGTACATTTTGGGGCGCTTATGAATATTGCGAACAATGAGAGCGGAGGTGCAATAAACTGTTTACGTATTTTCGACGGTGCAATATACGAAATACTACCCTGTGATAAACAACCCGTTTATGATCAAGTGCTCTACATTGACACACAGAATAATCTGCGCTATAAATCTCTACAACTGGCCCATAACCCAGTCACTTCCTCTTTATTTATCTTTCCGCAACAACAAAGCGCTAGCATCCATTTAAATAATGATCTCGCCATTGAAACACAATGGCGTTATGATGTCGACCTTGGAAGGTTAATGATCGAATCACACGACGAATTGTGTTTGACGCTAGTGAGTGATAATAGGGGTCCGTTGGATGTAGCGTTTGAAACGTGTCGTCAAAATGGTGATTGGAGACAGAAATGGGTGTTTCAAGCGCCCAATATAAAGGGTTAATTATTTGAAACTTATTAAAACAGTTAATTTAGACATGGCATAGTGGGTTCTTATTTTTGTTCGATGATTCGAAGGCTTTCGTTTGAGAAGGGTCTAAATTAAATAATAATTGCATAATCGGGGCTTAATGTATGGAGTTTCATGTCTGAGATAAATAATATGTTACAATTCTTATAATAAATTAAACAGTGTTTTCTAATGCACTTTGCATGTTTTCTCATAGTTGCATGTTACAAACTCAAATGTACTTTCAATGTAAAGTTTACAAATGGAGATTAATCAAAGTGTAAAAATAGACACAATTGAAGATTTTTTGAGAGCTTTGGCAAACAAGTTTTAAAAATGGAGATGTAGGTCTAGGTTCAATAAGAAAAAACATCTTCATTCTGTACTTTTAAATAATTTTCGCGGTTTTTTGGCATAAACATAAAAGAGGGTTATTATTTTTAAAGCTAAATGTATAAAGTAAATTCAAATTTCAAAAATCTAGTGCTATACAATGTACATGAATGGTGCGCATAACTTGAGACAACTTCCAATTAGCAAGCAGATACTGGCTAATTATGTATTTAATTTTTCGTTCGTACCTGTATCGAGCCGTTTTTGTCACTTTAATGGGCCGTAATAATGATGAAAAATCGCATAATTTTAAGTGATAGGTACCCTTTATGCAAAGTATTTTGTCGCAAAGTTGGTCAATATATTCGACGTCATAATATATGTAGTTATCTGGTTTCTCATAAATGTTCCGACTTTTCCGAATGTTTATATAGTTTTTTTTTCAAATGTAATTTTGACGTCCTAGGTCAATGCGATTGTCGCGAGAGCTGCCAAACGTTCATGATTTGACGTCGCCTAAGATAAAAACAACATCGATAGACGTGTACGTTCCGAATTAATTTGTTTGCGATGTCAAGAATGCATGTAAGCGAAAAGGGGCTATAGAAATGTATTTAAATCTAGATACATTAACCTGCAAAATGTACATAAAATAAACTGTGAAATATGCATATGTATGTATATATAAACGTGTATGTTCATATGTGATGGCATGGTCGCGATTAAAAGTGAATTCTTCTGCATTAAACTGTCCAAATGCTGATGTATATGATACCCGCTTGAACTGATCGTAGATTGATGTAGGTTTTAATTGAATGTAGTGCTAGGCAGAATTAGGTTTAAAATGAGCTGCAAAAAAAAGCGTATTTTAGCACATTCATATTGCCCGGCAGGTGCGAACAAAGTCGCTATGACGTTGTGCTTACATTGCCTCCGCAACAAACTAATATTTTGCTGATTTTGCTCAAATAAAGGTAGCTGATCGACTGGTTGAATCGAAATATATTATAGACTAGTCGTTATTTTTGTGGAGTGGAGCCATTTTCCGGCGTTTATGAAAATAATTGATTAAACGCAACGTTACGCGATTTCTGTTTTCACTCAAGGCGACGTTGCGTTGGTAAAATGTGAATCATATATAGTATAGAAATCATATGAAAAGCTTTTTACCCAGTTATTGTGTAATATTTGATTCAACAGTTCATGGTGTAATTATACGTTTGTATAGTTAGGCAAAAATAATTATTGTGTTCACTCTTATTTCACGACAAAAACAGTTAAAAATATATATTACTTTGAAAAACGTTTGTTATTCTTTTTGTACATCATTCAAAACCGACTATACACATCAAATGTATTTTGTTGCTGAAATATGATACTACGCCCTGTATGTGTATTATTGTAACGTAATAAGCATCACACACAGGTAGTTTGAACTTTGAAATATAATTTTCTGCACTTGTTCATAAGTTATACATATAATCTACAAATAGTTTATAGATCCTTCATAGATGCATTACTATTAGATATAATGGCATATTTATAATTGTTCATAAAGAAGTGGACACTATTAAATTTTCTAGGACAACACTTTCTCAATGTTTTGACCTAATTTTACCTCAATACATATTCCATCAAGTAAGGATCTTGTGGGGGCCTTTAGCTATTCCACATTTGAAGTAACTTAGATTTTATTATGGACACTTATGGTCTGGAGAACTTTGATTTTATTATTTGTTTATTCTGTTTCTCGGATTATTGTAAACAAATCATTTTGGGTAAATTTTCAATGCAAAGAAAAACAACGAAATGTTATAGAATTCAAATAAATGAGACGTCTTGTTAATTTTTATTGTATTTTCTATCTCGTTTAAAAGCATCAATTAAATTTGATCGCAGAGTTCCACTCTTGTTCCTTGCACCTGAATATTTTAATTCGTATATCTTTCATATTATAAACCTTACCGAAACTCAGATGCATAAGCAATACGGGGTCTTGGAGGCTCGGATGTGTTAGGCTAAATGCGGTCCTATTTCGTAATGAAATTTTATCCCGGTAAAAAATGTCCCCCGGCATAAAGTCTTGATGTTATTTAAAGTATCGGGTACCATTCAAAACTTATATATTATTCACTAAGTTACTAAGTAAGTAAGTAAAAATTTGGTTCTCGAGAAAAGACCTAAAGTGCCATTACTTATTGTACTTATTCATGCTGAAGTGTTCTCTTTGGAAACACTTTCATGACATTACCATCTCTTCAGTACCGCCCATTAATGATTAAACACCAATCTTGTTTCATGAACAAAAGCCATATAAAAATGCATAAGATATACAAAAAGCACAAAGACTTGAAATGAATAAAAATTAACAAAACATGTCTGATACATAGTTTATTGTTTTATGCACAGAATACACTGTATACAATCGCAAACAAGCTGTTGGATTCAAATCCGAGTCTAAAGCACTTGCACTTGTATTAAAAAAGCGAACTAAGTACAGCACTTAAAATAAATGTAGCATCTTATGATCTTAAGGCTCTTTATAGTCCGCTGTACAGAAACCATTATGTATTAATAAAAAAACTAAAGTATAATAAAACTTACTTTAACAAAAACATTGTGTTATGGGGATAAGACAAACATGGTCGTAGGACAAAAGCCCTCCCGGTCAAAAGCCCTCCCGGCTAAAATCCCTCCCATTTGTGCAAGGTAGGCTAAAAGCCCTCCCGGCTAAAAGCCCACCCGGCTAAAATCCCTCCCAGTTTTGTAAGGTAAAAATGAAATATATTATATTATTTTTTATTAATTTTTGCATATTTTCAATGCCCCAAAACATGTTAATCATGCATGGTCACT
>LQRL01057013.1:1451-13630 GCA_001703475.1 Hydroides elegans
CTTCGCACTGATAAGAATATGGACTCTTCAGATAAGAGATAGCCCCCTTGCCCTAGATATCGAAGACATGTTTTGTGCAGAACCTGGGCCTTAAATTGATATCGTTTATTAAAGAATTGACGTATTACGAATTTAAGATTCAGGAGCCTAGATATACATGTATGTTTTTATTAAATAATTATTAAAAAAAATATGTTCCCTATTTTGGCCAAATTATCAAATCCAGGGTACTATTGCATTGTCACATCTTCTTAATAGATAGATATATCCTGCAAATGAATAGAAAGGATTGGGTCGAAATCTGATTAATGTATTATTTCAAGCATTTATATAATGCGAATAAATCACAGTTTTGCATCTCAAGTTCGGATTAAATTACCGTAAACGACCGTATAAGCGCCCATGGGCCCTTAGTTGGTTAAGTGTAAAACACATGGATAGGCGCCTATTCGAGCATGGGGGCGCTTAGCGAAAAAAAAGATGATATGATATATTCATTATCTCATATCATATGTAAATCATAAACGCTTCCGATATGACCAAATGAAAATATGTTCATAATATTCGGCGATATTTGGAAATAGTTTTAATCAGCAAAGCCTTTACGAGTACTCGTAAAGTCGTAGTCCATTGCGTTAACTTTTTTGTGAGCTGGAAGATGCTAATCTTTATGTTCGAAAATATCGTCGGAACCTCAAATGAAATGCACAAAAATGAACCTTTCATCCATTCGAACCAGCTGTAGGATATTGTGGTATGTGTTACATGGCTTTAGAGAAAAACAGTTATCACAACATAAAACAACAAAGAATAACATGGCATAAGTGGAGCAGCAGACTGACTTCTAGCTGATTAGAATAGCTGGCATGTTTGTGCTATATTTGGACTTATTTATAAAATAATATAAAACTACGATATCTATCAACGAATAAAAGCATACATTGATATGTTTTGTAGCATGATAGCAGGATAATGTTGCATTATTTCTGCAGGCAGACATCGTGCCGACAGGATATTTGTTTTCTGGATACCAAAGCATGGGTTAGCTTTTCATCCTGTACCCAGCGCCTCTAGACGTGCTCCCAAATTTGGCCAATTCATAAAACGAAATCAGCATTTGGGATGGATGGCTGTGAAATAGGCTGCTAGATTTTGTCCAGTCCGATTGGGGACGGATAGCTATACCACAATAAAATACCATAAATCACAACAACGAATCACCATTTAATTGATTTATTTTAACATGGAACATGTTTTCTCTATATGCATAGACTACCTCACGATATGTTTATGTTAAGGTTCGATTTTCAGTTTCGAACTAATTTATTGACATTTATTGACAATTATCGTCATATAGATTATTTGTAATGATAATAATTTGAAGAATTGGCCAAATGTATTAAGAAAATAGAATGCCATAATTATTGGAAACACAAAGAACGATAAGATACATGTATGTAAAAAGGAGGTTAATGGATTTCTACTTGGTCCCTACTAATATTTTGTCGACATAAACTACATTGTTATCAAAATAGTTGTAAGGGCAAGGTGACCTTACAAATGGTAGCAATACTCTTGAGCAAAGATCGAAAGTTACTTGTGTTGCAAAGGCTCATTTGTTTTTGTACATCAGTTATCGATACATTGATCTCTTGATGAGTTATGTGTTTTTGTCTATGGGTTCCTTATCTAACTAAGACACATTTTGTTTCGAGTTAACATAAACTATTTTATTTTACAAATGCAAATGTTATCCCTGAACATTAAATTAAGCTATACCAGTATACATTGCACGTTTACACAATATCACCCACAATAGAGTCTATATGACGATGTCATGTTTCGGATGAAGGCTAAATTGTAAGAACTCGCACACTTTAGAAAATGATCGGAAAATAAATCATATAATTATGCCGAACTAGCATACTTTTCCCATCTCATGAATCTCGAAATGTATTAATAAATGCAAGATATATTCTAGTTTAAAGCCCTCATTACGTAATGCTACACATATTGATACACCAACGCAATATACACCATATTTATTGTCTTAAAATCCTACATGTCACATATTGCCCAAAAAAGCTAACTTAGGGGAGCAAAGGCCAACAAAAAACCAAGAAACAAAATAAATCACAACCAATCTGTTCACCCTGATCCCAGTCACATGTAATCATAAATAGGTTGCCCTGCTCACAAAAACAAAACGTTATAAGACAAGGACACCGGGGGAAAAATAATACAGAAATAGTTAATTTTACTCGAGTTACTTGGTACAGTTTCTACCAGGATACTCCCAATTAGTTCTTGATGCGTCTTGCATCCTTGTGTATAATAGATGTATTCCCTTTTCCCGGTTTCAGGTCATATAATAATCACATAAGGAATGATGACGCATATAATACGTTAATTGAAGATTATTGTTATTTTTGTGTGCTGCCATTTGATGGTTTCTTAGGAAGCAGGAGGGCAAAAGTGACAATTTTTTTTTAAATCTTTTTTTATACAATCCAATTGTACTAGTATGCTTTCTCTGGTCGATGCCACCGGAAGTTAACCAAGCTGTATATCAAGAATATCCATAATAAATAAACATAAACTATCACTTTGAGCTTCGATAGGCAGAAGTTGCTATGCATCTCTCCTGCAAAATATAAGCAATTTTCCCATATTATAAAATACATAGGCGTGATGACTTAACTGTGACTTCGCCGTGTAGACTGGGATCTTATTACTCACTATATATTGCGAGATAGTAATTGTTATGATTTTACCACTGCACAGACAATGAACAAAAAATCTGCTACAATCGCTCCAAACGCCAAGGCGTATCATACACTCCACTCCCAGAAGAAACATACCCTTTATATAAATACTACGTTCAATGTTATACAGCCAGCCATATCAATGTTCATATTCGTCTTTATTCCGCAGACAATGAGCAGAAAATCCAGCGCCGTGAGAAGATCCGCTACAACCGCTCGAAGCGCCAGGGCGTCCCCTACGCCCCACTTCCGGAAGAACCGGAAGAACTGGCATCGCAGAGTTCGCCGAACGGAAGTGCGAGCGGAAGCGATGCCGGGGGATCGCTGTCGCATATCATTGCCAGCGAGGTTGATCCAGATGTGAGTAGGCCTATATGCTTATATTATTTATTTTTTTGTTGGGGAGTGCTGGTGTTGTGTCCAATATTCTATTTTTTCTTATGCAAAGTGCTCGAAAAATAGAGTATATGTCTGTCTATAATATGCATTAATTGACGCTTTGGCTCGTGCTATGATAGCAGGAGAAACCAAAGTTTTAGCTTTGATTTGTGTATTACCATGCCAGATATGTAGTGCAATCACTGCTTATTAAAAAAAAGAAAGGCATCAATCTTCATAGTTACGTAAAAACCGTTCTATTTATACATTTTTATTTGACATATTTTTCTTTAAAATTCAAACGAATCACAGAAGAGTCCAGTGCTATCGATTTTACTATATTTTCGCTGCGATCACAAAAAAATTCAGCAAGCGCGTGACCTTACCACTTGCCTTAATTATTTGTGTATTCTTTAATAAAAAAGTTAATACGCAAAGGTGAAATTATGTCACTCTTCAGCTAGATCGATACTCATATTGACATTTTATGTCCTCTGCAAAACACATTTCTGCTGGCAAACCAATGCAATTTTACAGTGCAGTAAAACAAAACAATAAAATGTGAACCTGAGTGCCCAAGTATTTAGAGCCAAACTTCATTTGATCGAAACAAGTGCTTTTATCGTTCCTCTGATGTTAAGCTTAAGCCTTATCCGGTTCATATAGGTCAAGATTATGGATATCGATTTACCGTTACTTGAATTAGCTACTCAGGTCGAATTGTGTACTCAAATAGTGTATTTGGTTCCTCGTACTCTAAAAAAGAAAGTTTAAATTTTGTTATATTGATCCAAGAAGCTGTATTGCCTTTTGAACATTTGTGATTTTTCAGTTCAAAATTGTGTTGCATGTAAATAAGTATATCTGACATTTAAGTACACCAGTACAATTTAATGTTCTTTTATAGAAACGCAGAATAATGTAAATGTATCAATGGAATTAAACCCCTTTTCTTATAAGTTTTTTTTTTATATTATGAAACATAGGTTTTCAGATCACTTTAATGTATCGAGAATGCAATTTCATTTAAGTGGTTGTTAACATTTCATGTATAAAACAATATACAATGTACTAATATCCTAGCATATTGGCTGCGACCTGGTTGCCGAACGAATAAACTATAATTGAGGATTTGACCCAAACATTTTCAGCATAAACATTAATTGAATTTTTACGATGACGTCATGATATTTCTGAAACAATTTTACCAAATTTATAACGAGAAGTGTCTTATCTATATCTAAGCAATCACCCCATTCGCGCCCTTTATTTTGCAGATATGTTTGGCAGGTATATAGAACAGCACTGAGAATATCCAATCATTTTCATTTATCCTTTTTAAAGAAAATGTCTAGCATTAAGCGTTTCATTGTAGCCAATGTCATATTATCTTTATTTGAAATTTGATGTATGTGTGACCCAACTCATTAGCATAATAACTTATGAATATAGGGATCCTATAACCCGATAAATCAACGAAGGCCTAAATTGAATTATATTGAAATGCCAACCCCAGTTGTCAAACAACATTGTTTTGTTTGTCTTTGACACGATCCTCCTAAGCGACAATGGGAGCCAGCCCATTGTTTACCATTTCGGACCTTCTATAAAGCACCATATTCCGTCTGCAATGCTTAACATCGTTCTTAAAAACTGCCTATCTAAAAACATGTAAATTTCAAAAATCAACAAGATGAAAATTATCTAAATAACAATAACGATATCAAATAAACATCGTGAAAATTCTGAATCTCATGGTGTAATTTTCAATCACGCGACATAATGATATTTCTATTAAAATTGGATTTAAACAGGTCGCGCTGGTCAAATTTGAAATTTAATAATATATGTATTCATGTATCTTGTTTTATGTCTTAGGTCCTAGACGAGCTGGACGAACATACCAAGCACCGCATCGCCACCGTCATGAAGGCCTTCCGCCTCTCTTTCGACGCGCCCGTGACCTATGACCCGAAGGCCACGCCCTCCAGCACCGACTTCCTCAATATGGCCGACGCCTCTGTGCGCCGATTGGTCAAGATGGCCAAGCACCTCGACACATTCCAAGCTCTGCAGCAGGATGATCAAATCACGCTGCTTAAAGGGGCCGTCGTTGAGGTGAGTTAAAAGGGGAGGGTGATCCCTTGTTAAGCCCTTTATCTAACATGGCGGACGCGTCAGTACGCCGAGCGGTCAAAATTGAGGACTCAATTGACGACTCCTGATATTTGTTATTGATTAGTTCATCAAAGTATAACGTCAACATATTTATTATTAAGGTTTGCATGTATAATATTCTTATATACAGCTATATATCAAAATGCAAAGAATGCATTACATTTTCAAATTCGTCATCTATTTAAGAATTCATTTAACATTAACTTTCTTCAATTGCAGGTGTTGATATTGCGATCGTCCAAAATGTTTGACAGTGGATCCATGGCGTGGCAAGTTCAGTCAAAAGAAGGCGAAGCCAAAAAGGTATGGTATCAGGAAATACAATTCAAAAGCAGAATGAAACAAACCGTATCCATTAATCGCTTGAAGAACGTGTTGAGTGAGTACTTCGGAAAAAGTGCATTGCAACTCTCCCAGTATCAAAATTAAGTTGAAAACTTGCATACATATAAAAATCTTATAAATAAAATACATACCTACTAGTATATAACATTAAATCCATATATAGACCTATATAGATTATCCGTGGTTCCCAGCGATGGTCCGTCAATTTAGCAATCACAACAACAAGCATGCCCTTTTGAGCGATACTTATCTATCGATCCCGTAACAGGTAACCTATATGGTTCTTCTGATACCATTCCTAGGTCTCAGCGATGGGCCTGCAGTTCGGCAACGGTGACAACATGCAGTTTTTCCAGCAGTACCAGCGCTTCACCTCGACACTCCTATCTTCAACAATGAGAGACAACGTTGTTCTCATGATTATGATCGTCATGACCCTGTTATCGCCAGATAGGGGCAATCTTACAAAGAAGGAAGAGGTTGGTATACGAATTTATTATTATATGAAAGAGGTTTATTAAGGAGTCAGTGTTTTACTTTGACGCTCCTCTCCTCCACAATGAGGGATAACGTTATTCTAATGATTATGATCGTCATGACCCTATTGTCGCCAGATAGGGGCAATCTCACAAAGAAAGAAGAGGTTTGTATTCAAAGTTAATCGAATTTGGTCTCTTGTGATTCCAGCCCATATTGATTGGAACGATAGAACTTCATTTAAGTTTAAGTTTTGAATGCGATGGTTTTATCTACGAATTAAACAGATGCTATGTCAATTTTAATTTATATGATCTTTCCTATGCTGCTGTTTTGATAATTTAAATTAATTGTTAAGGAACATCTATCGAATAAAAAGAAACGCGAACTCTTGATAGTATTTTGTTAGAATTACACGAAACTAGGGTTAAGCCGCGTTTTTTAATATACTGATTTGATTATGTATCATGCTACACGTATTTTCTATCATATATAATAATCATACTGTACGGAATATTTTATTGATTTAAGGTTATGGCTGCACAAGAGGAATACGCCAACATTCTTCGCGAGTACTGCGAGAAGCGCTACCCAAAGGAGAAGCTCATGTTTGCCAAGATCATTCAGAAACTCGCCGACATCCGCGAAATCAACGAAACGCACACGAAAATGCTGTCACATATGAAAGTGGATGAATTGGGACCGCTGATTGTGGAAATCTTTAATCTATCTGCACGGTAGCCAGCCTAAAAGGCGAATAATTTTACTCGTGGTCTCCAACTCTGCAACCCTCTAGCCTGCACATTATCCCATGCTGACCTCATATTTAGTTCATGCTGATCTCATGTTGAGTAAATTTTAGGTCAACATGAGCTCTTCATGAGGTTTGTTACATGTATGGTGAAATGCATACTGGAGTTAAAAGGAGCTGGGTAAAAGACGGAATGGGGGCCGTGATAGAATAATAATGTATTCACAAAGGCTGTGGCCATGTTGGATATACATGTACACTTTATAGGAAAGGAAAGCTTGAATGTTCGTCCATGTGGTTTTAAGATATGACATATAATGGAATTGGGAGGCTCCATAAACAAGACTGCTGAAGGTATCTCGTATAAAAGGGATGCTTTCTGTGATATATACTATGTCCCTATGTACCCACTAGCTTTGTTATATATTGGTGGACATATGTGGACTATAAATAGCTTCTAGCCAGGATTTGATGTCGATGTTATTATTAATTAACTGATAAGATTTATAGTTTTTTTTTTGGTAATTGTCCATATTTAATGTTTCGGAAAATAAGTAAACTAGTGATAGTTGAAATTATTTTGAAGGTGAAGCATAAACGTTCTAATAACATCGTCTTTTGGTTAATAAAATGGTGTAATTATATAGTAAAGATTATACTTTATGTGGTATTGATTTATCTATTCTTCCTACTGAAATGGTCAATAAACCATCACTTCGATTGTGGAGAGCAAGAACACATGACCCATCGACGCAGCGCATACTTACATGAATATACATTGTGTAAAGTCATGTTATCTTATCGATAGCGTAAATCAGTTTATCTATATAACTATTTTAGTGCTTTGCGCAGTTGTCAGGACAGTTATTTATGACAACGTGTTTCGAATAATTCAACATATACACACATGCATAATTATGTGGCCGCTTGTTATATATTCCGCGCATATGTACTATTAATCCAAGGTCGATGTCACATACGACCTCGTCAGTTGTGGAAATATCAAGAGATGATCTTAAAATAGTTTATTAATTTTCCTTTTTATATGGATAATCGGTTTTCCGCTCATGACCTGTCATGAATTTTTATGGAGTTGAACTTTAAATTGAAAATTAAACTTACTTTGTGACAAAAAGTTGTATTTTACGTATCAATATGTTTTGATCATATTTACTATGTTAATTGTTTTGATGAGGCATTATCCTAGCAACTGTCGTATTATGTTTGATTATATTGTAGTCACTGATTTATTGATTATACATGTATGCTCTCATGTCTCATTCAACGATTCGAACTTCGAAAACAATTCAGTTATTGAGTATTAACAAAAATGTGGTAACAATTTTGTTTAATTCTATTGTGCGCGTGGATCTGTTATTCTGTCATACATAACAATTGACTTTGAAATTTAATTTCGACAATATTATGTTTAAGCAAACTTGAATTAACTATTTGAAACTGTTGTACGGATTATTAATATCATATCTTGTGGAATTCCTAGGGTTTAACAGGGTAGATATTCAGCGCAAAAGTCATGCAAATGTATATTCCTTTTCATGTTTTCTGAAATCAAGCTGTTATTCCATATTCTTGATGGAAAAAAAATATATTTTTGTCCTCTAGAAATAAATATACTGCAAAAAGTCCCAGACCATTATATATAATTAAGTTGCGTATTTTAGATTTTGATATTATACAGTCATGAAATGGTCTATTTTCGGAATAAACCCATCATATATGTAATTAATACAATAAAATACATTTAAGATAACGATAATAAAAACTATGTAAAGGCATTCTTCTGATATGTACAAACAGGTTTTTCACATCGCATATTAGCATTTGTGGTGTTTAAAACGCCATCTATTACGCCTAGTTTATTTTAAGGTAAATTATTTTTTTTCCGCATCACCCCATAATTAGATATATGTGAAAGTCCTCGATGTATATCAAGCGTTACAATCAAATGTCCCCTCTTGATATACAGTGTACTATTTCCAGCAGTGAAGTTGACATTGTATGCGTTTTTTTTGTAAATGATTGATTGTTCTATCGCATCTAAAAATACGTGACCTGGTCGTGACGGCTTAGGAGAATATAATTCGTATCGCGAATGTTTTTACATCTCATACAGATATGCTTAAATCGGTCGATCAATATTGTATCTTCTCGTGTTATTTATATTTTAGTTCGACATTATAAATGAAAAGGAAAGAAAATGGGGCAAATAAATACTCATATAAACATATATTTTATTTTATGAAACACCTATTGAAATTCGTATGATGTCATAAATGCTTCAATTTATATTTGAATCGAGATTTTAAAACATTTAATTGATTTCGAAACATATTTTAAATAGTTTAGTTATGTTATGATTTCATAGTGTTGCTGACATTCATGAATAAGAACAGTTGTTATATATAAACATTACATATGAATTTGGCAAACATAAAACCAAAAAAAAGGGTGTCATTATGAGGTTGATAGCAGTTGAAATTGTTTACATTTGTGGTCTAATTACAGTCGTATTCCTATCATTTACCTATAGAAAATAGAATAATAGGAAATGGGTATATATCGTGCTAGGAATGGAGTTTGAAGATATATGTGCATTTCTGCGTCGGTGTATGTTTATGAAATATATGTAATGCAATTTCATAATTGTTTTAATCACTTGATGATTGAGTCAACTATTTAAATTTAATTTTGTAAAAGTGATATCTCAATAACGAATTCCGGTAACAAAGTCCATGCATAAAGAAACCATTTTCTAATACGAGAGAAATCCATTACAATTCGCAACCTTATGTCCTCTATATCTCCTTTTCCTATATCATTAACAAGAATACATTCATTAAGTAATTAGGCATCATTTAGCATTGTTAAGCTATGAAGGGTCGTAAGATTATCCGGCAGAAAAGACCAACGGGTGCGATAAATGTAAGATTTGACCGCGCTAATCTTTTCATTATTCACCATGGAAACGCCACTATTCTGGCCGTAATTCTTCATTCATTGGTTCATATGACTTGAACATTGTTTGGTCGTATATGTCATTTGTATTTTTGTTGATTCAAGGTACATACAACGTTATTTTTATGAAACCTAGTATGTGTTGTCATTATGCACCCATATACTCACGTTGGTAAAATATGATCGCAATGCGACAATGTGCATGTATGATGTTTGAAAATAATTTAACGATTCATCCTTTGGTGTGAACATATTATAAATAATTTCGACATTTATCACAATTTAAGATTGGGTTAAACTCGTTGTTCTTTTTTGTCGTATCAGATACGTTTATGGTAATAGTAAGAATCCGCCCATTCTTAAACGTCCATCTTGTTGCCGCTCCATGTATTGTGAGATAGTGTGCGTCGTGGTTTTAGTTATTCATTGCAAGTCCTGGATTTGTAAATGTTAATGTTTGAGTTAACAAAATGCTGGATCACATAGATTTCGTTTGGATGTGGTAAGATACAAGATGATTTAATCAAACTTAATCCATCTTTAAATGAATGTTAAGGTGACATAATGTGCGCTTAGTATCTAATTGCTGATCTTGCCTTTTTATCGTTAGCTGATCATCAATCTAATATAAAAATGTCATATGAAAATTCCAAAAAAATATGATTCTTGATTCGTTTTAAGAACATGTGTTTATATATATGATAACCGAAACGTGCTTGATAATATCTTATCCATGAGATGTCATTGTTATGTTTTCTTTTTATATCACTATATGAAATGATAATCATCGGGTCACAAGTTTCCATTCGTATTCCTTGTTAGCTTTTTCACTTCGTTTTGTGCCAATCTTGCAATTATAATAAATTTGATTGCATCGCTTACATACTGTATATGAAAGTTACATCATTTAAAATAAACATTTAGATGTTTAAATGTATATATCCAGGACCATTGTATGCCGGTTCCGGTAATAATAACTTTAAGATTTAATTGTTGATTATTCATCTAAGTTAAACAATCCCATTAAGTATATGAATATATGAATATGAACCTCTTGAATAGTTTGAATCGAGGTTATGTTTTGTGATTACTTGCTGATAATAAATTATGTACATAATCAAATAAATAAGGATGGTTCGCCAAATGAGAATAGTAAAATCGAAATCAAGACTTCCCGGTGATGTAGTCTATGTACACATTTGTAGTATTTTTAGGTTTTTTGCATGTCAGATTTGGTCTCGCAAGAATGATCATAAGATGAAATTATTTGTGGGATAATACAATCAATTTTCGTAATCCTTCAAGGACATCATTTTTATTTAGTATAAGTAGAACTGTAAAAACTTGAAATTAATTAATTTATAATGATAAAAAGTGTATTTGAATATATCAAGAATGGCATTATTCAATGTCTTGAGTTTATACAACAGTGACCGATTCATGCGAATAATCCAAAAAGTTTATTTGATTATTTCAAGAATGACATTATTCAATGCCTTGAATTTATACAACAGTGAGCGATTCACGCGAATAATCCATAGCTATTTTTTTACATTTATCTATCCATATTCAGATGAATGATGTACGCTTTGAAATAATGTGTTGTGATGTAAAGATGTGATATAATTATGCGTCGAGTTTGGTTTGACGCGTATATATAATTGATCATATTAAAACTTGCTGTGTAATATACGCGCGCGTTATGTCTAATGAAAACTAAATATAAGTTGTTGTTGAGAAAGCATATCAGATATTGTATCGTGATTCTAATGTTATCACGTCATATATTGCAATAAAACAGGATGGCTGTTTGCAGAATTACATTGTGTTTTATTTTCTGCTATAATAATTATTAAGACTCAAAAATTGGTTCCGGTTTAGTGCATAAATATGTTTACTTCTAAAATGTTTTTGAGTCAACACCACCTTCATCATATTTGATAAATGAAATAGCATTTCAAAGTCATGTAATGAACATATATTGAGAGATCAAATGCTTGAAAATTCTCAATATACTTATTCGAATAGTAAAGTTCAGTTCCTGTGTGCGGGTTTGCATAAGCAATATAACCTATTGCAAAAACCTGTGAACTCCATGCAGTTTTTAGGCCCCAACCCCAAAGTTGGGGGCCTATAGAGTTGGGGTGTCCGTCCGTCCGTCCGTCTGTCCGTCTGTCCGTCCGTCCGTCTGTCCGTCTGTCATCGCTTTCTTGTACGGGCTAGAACTTTTGAACGGAAGGTCAAAGAGACTTGGTTATAGGCTCAAATGAAAGATCTTTGTCCGTAGATGTGCCTTTTGACCATTTCGG
>LQRL01057016.1:0-16198 GCA_001703475.1 Hydroides elegans
CAGTTGGGTTGGGTCGTTGAAGGAGACTTTTATTGTTCATTTTAATTGCACCACATAACATGCTCGCCCTCTATACCTGATATATAGCAGCATGGCCCAGATGTCCGTATCTCCTTCGCATCATGAAGGACGCATTGATGTGGCTGAAACTGGTGTCCAGTTGGGTTGGGTCGTTGAAGGAGACTTTTATTGTTCATTTTAATTGCACCACATAACATGCTCGCCCTCTATACCTGATATATAGCAGCATGGCCCAGCTGTCCGTATCTCCTTCGCATCATGTAGGACGCATTGCTGTTGCTGAAACTGGTGTCCAGTTGGGTGGGGTCGTTGAAGGAGACGTCGGACGCCTCGCTGTCGTAGCCCTCCATCACCTGAACCTGCAGTTGATAAATGACTAAATTAAAGTTGGAATGTTATTCTATATGAATATGAGTAAAGAGCGTGTGATATGTGTGGGTATCACAGTCGTTGAACGAGCCGTCCGACGACTCGCTGTCATATCCCTCCCTTACTTGAACCTGGTGAAAATAATACGAACTTAAGGGTCAAATATATTGGCTTTGAGTATAAGTTATATAGCAATATGAATTCGGTTTATGAGTAAGTATCATAGTGCCTGAAGGACACGTCGGACGCGCGTTCAATCAAACAAATTTTAGATGAGCATGTTCATGGTAACGGAATTCATGAGCAGATCTACAAGACGGCAAACGTGACGGGCGCGATATCCTACCCAGCCACATTGACCCCTCCCTTCCGCCAACAAATATTCAGCCCTTATATATTATACATTGGCGCCGTCCGTTTTTGTTTTGATCTTTTTCATATGTGACGGCCCCAGTTCAAAATACTATGAATCCGCGCCCTGGGAATTGAACGCTTGCTGCAATCGCGACTTCGGGAAGCGTCATACGTTACCGCTACGTTACAAATACGTTGTTTCGCTGCATACACAGAATCGTTATTATTGCTTCAAACCTTTCTTACAATATAAAATATAAACTGTGTGGCATCGCGTGAAACCTCAAGATGTTTTGCTGAATATATCTAAATCGACATGGAATATGCATGTAATAAAACTCACTGAGGACCATGAGGAAATTGAGTCGGAGTCCTCCTTAATAAATCTTATTACATTTGTTACTTTTTCCATTTTATCCGCTGTTTGATTTTTCTTATGTTCTTTTATTTAATGTGTCATAAATCCATGTAACTTTATGTGTGAAGAGTATCCACTTGAATGTAAAACAAAGCTAACACCAGTCTGAATTAATTAAGGCTGTCACAGGCTCAGCGCTTAAGAGAGCCGCAATAAAAAGAGTCCGAAAAAACATACACTTTCTTCTTTATTTTATTCATGAATTTACAAATTGAGTGATAATCTATATCAGCTATGTGAACGTGATATTTTATATTTATCCCTTTTATATTTTTTCTCATTTTGTCATGTTTGATAGAAAATGTTTCGTTATGCATCAATAACAAACTTCATCAAAAGCAAATACATCAAATATCATTGAATATGAAGCAATATCTACATGTATAGTCGCCATACGATTTACTCCAACTACAAAGAATATATCATATACGATATATATGATTTGTCTAATGTTTTTTTATTCTATAGCATTAAAAAGCAAATAAAAACCTGGATTTTCTCACCTTTTGTTTTGACCTCATCTTAATCCGTATGTTTATCGAGAGTCAGATTTAGCTTTGACTCTTCGAAATGAAGATTTATCTACTCAACCTATGAAATAAAAGCACATGGCATTGTTTACAAAATAGTTGAATGTCCTAGTAATCATGTATGGATCCAGATATATATTCTTGTCTAGTAATTAGTTGAAGGGCTCTGTGCAAAATTATGATAAATTTCTAGAGTTCTTTTTTGCAATAATTCATTCATCATATTTGCGGTGTATATCTATTCTTTCAAAAAATGCAAAGTGAACAAATATCATGGAATGTCATTTAATCAATCATTTCAAATATATTCCGTTTAACTTATCTTTATCTGACAATAAACCTATTGAAATTTATCATCAGGAACAAATAAACCAAAACACAGCGACAATTGCAATGAACCTATTCAATACAAGACTTGACCATAAAATGGATCCGACTATGGACCATGCAGGTCTCCTCACAGATATAGCTAAATAGTCCAGATCAATCATAATAAATGAGTGGCATTATAAGATCAATAGTTTTCATGAAAAATGGATATATATTTTATTATTTAACAGTCAACAACAGAAAATAAAACAAAACATGAATCGAGTTTGAAAAATGAGAATTTAGCTCATTATAGTGATAAATTCAGATTGTTTTTATGAATCAACTATATGTTACGTTTGTGTGTAGTATGATGACCGTAAGGACAAAGTTGAACGACCAATAATTCAGGACAATGCATGAGCTCTCTTACCATTTTGAACGATATACATGTATATAGTAGTATTTCAGAAAAATAACTTAAAATAAGATCTAAAATAAAATACATGCATATACAGAAGGGATCACCGGATCTAAAATACAGAAGGGATCACCGGGGCATACATAAATTAGATTGACTTTATATATATGAGTTAGCTTTGTTTAGCTGATTTAAATACTCTTATTATATTTCTTACCTTGGATAAAAGTTAATCCAAATAACCTATTTCTTTTCATTTTAATCCATGATTTTCATGTGTCACATTTTATTGTTTTGATTTCTTTCTTAGTTTATCCGGTTTAGGGCAAGGTTGTTGTCAACGCAATGATATCACAAGTAGATGGACAGGCACGGATTTGGAGTAATACACTTCTTCACTCCCAAATCTCATAATGAATAAGCGCACCAAAAAGATTCGCTTGCTTATCGTTGATTTTTTTTCTATCTCAAACATCGTATATCGACCTAGAGCGAAGTAATGGACATCGTGTCTTCGTTTATTTAAAATCGAAAGTGTTGTTGAATTTTTAGCCGTTTCAAAATACGATATTACATTTGCTTTCAAATAAACATTTAATTCAGGGTAGAACATGATGGAAAAATATAGCGTGTTGTGATATCAAGCACGCTCCTGATCATAAGTGGCTATAATAGCCGTGTTTTATCACAAGTCGAGAGCTACCCGCTTAGGCAAAAACGTTAACGGTCTATATCAATGTAATGTGGACACTGGTAATAAGATGCAAGAAAACACTGATAACACACGCAATTAATTGCGTCGATCCTTCGTGGTTTATATACTTTTAAAGTATGTTGTTATTTATCATCTGAACAAATATCTAGCAAGAAATAAAAGTACTATACACGGACAAACAGTTCCCCCGGACATAACGTCCCCGATATGGCGTTATGACGTTAAGTTCCCAATCATACACAAAACTTAACAATAAGGGCATTTCAGTTAAACGATGGTCATTGAGAACATAATGTGAATGACACTTCCAAGTCAAGACAGCATCTTACGTGAGATACAGTGAGATGCGGTTAGACTCAGAAAAAATGTCTAACCTCATCTTACCCGATGTATCTCACAAAATGAGGTTCATATGAGTACTATATGAGCTCGTGTGAGCTCACTGAACGGTGTGGGACTAACAAAAGACTTTTCTGGAGATACTCATATGAATAAGATGCGAGCTAATGTTCTACTCAGGTGAGTTATTTTATTGTGTGAGATCACTCTGAACTCACTGGGAATGGGTGCATTACAAAATTTTACGTCCCGCCCACATGAAAATTTTGGGTGAGCTCACTGTAAGCTCACGGTATAATATCTGACGTGAGTTCGTCAAAATTTAACGAACAACCCTTGTGAGTCATGTTTTGGTGAGCTCACTGTGAGCTACCGTACAATTTTGTGGGTTATTTTGTGAGCTCAATGTGGGTTCATTAAGGCAAGTCTCTCGCGATTTGTACAAAATCTAACGTGCCATTTATCGTGATGCAAAACAAGAAATGTCAAAGCGCGTGTTAGAGCGTACATGGCTGACCGCAATCGGTCATTTTTGTCATATAATACACTAGAGTCATATGGCGAGAATTCAATCCTATGATGAAGCCACAGCATTTGGTTGTAATTGCAACAATCAACTCCATTGGTCCCCCGGTACGTTTGAGTAATATTTGATACATATATATTGAAATGGCAGGAGCTTATGTGCTACTTTATATTAAATATAATAAATAATTGAAATGATTTTAGAGATCTAAAACTTATAGTGTAATTAAATTGAAATTATCAAGTGACAAGGAAGTGAAATTCCTAGTTGAAATAACGCAATTTATATTGAAAGATATGTTTGCGTGTCTATAAAATGTTATATTAATTTATCAGAAGACCAGTCCGAAGTATGTACATGTTTATGCATAATTAAAGGTATCGAACTGTACCCAAAGGATTCAATCCTTTTCTCAAAAATGGCTAAACTTCTAATTAAAGTTTGTATTGTTTTTTTCATTAATCTGATTGAATGCATATAGTTAGATAAAATCTGCATGCTTATATTAAATTATGCAAACCAAAGCAAAGATTAACTAATTGTAATCATGTTCTTCTTTACCTCCTAAGGAATTTATGTAGTCACTCTTTTACGATTTTCGTGTTGGCACCTGCAATACACCACAATATACATCATATACCTAATAGTGATAGTTAAAAGAATAAGTGAATATTATGTTACTTAGTACTTAAGCAAACATATAACAGAAAGTAATAACGATGCCACTAAAAGGCTAATTACACGCTTGTGACTTAAACTGTGCAAATTATTTATTTAGAACTTACCAACTTAAACCAATACGAAGACACTGTTGATATTCTTATTATCCTGAAGTCATTAGTCTGAAGCATGATTAAATACCCACCAGGGGCTTGAATGATATAAGGTAACAAAGTTATTATCATTGTATCGCGCAAATGATATCAACATATTTTTATTTAAATATCTTGCCTACTATGATTATTCCGATACCGAGCAACACTTAAACAGTGAATGTCAAAATCATAGTTTATGATCACCAATTAGACATGCAATTGGCTTTTCGTTGCAATAATCAAAGTATTATCACTTGTGCTGTTATGATCTTGTGACTTTTTCGTTTGTTAGTCACCAAAGACTTGGATAATCGCTTTGGTTAGTCCCAACAAGTCCCAACAAGTTTTGCAGATGGATTTATAAGCACATATATTAAATTGCGCCCCCATTCCGAATGTCATTGGTATTTCCTTGAGATCAACCCAGATGCGTATTGCAATTTATTTTCATGTTAATAACATTGGATCAAATGCTATACGGAAATATATCAAATACGTGTTATTTCACAATATTAAAAGATGACAATGGATGTTTTTAGTGTAAACATTGTGGGAAAACATTGCGTCAAAGGAGTAACTTCTAGGGTTATAGTAGGTTTGCCTCCAATATGTCTTATTTACCCGTGATGTTCGTACAAACAGTCTAGTTTAAGGGAATATTTCTAATGCCTAACCGATTAAACACCACACAACCTTTGGGTCTAGATAAGACAGGTCACATATATTAACACAAAGGTCAATAAATGCGTTACTCCATGTTTGGAGTGATATTTTATTATTTTATATGGCATGTTATCATAGAAAGGAAGTGTTTTTGATATCTTAATTAATGAGAGGCTCTAAAACAAATCGATTTCTTTACCATTTTTATTCCAAATAAACCTCTGCAAATGACACAATTGGGTATTAAAGTCTCAGACTCTTACGCTTTCTCTAGCACAAGCTGATGATTCTCACTGGGATTTCCTGTGATGGTTCAAATTCATCACAAGAAATTATCCCAGCTTTTCCATTTATATTTAAGACAGTCAATTCAAATCTTTTACAGTCAAGCGTTTGCTTTGTTTTAAGGTGCTATGATTTTCTATCAATCTCAAACTAATCGGGAGAGGTATAAATGTTTTTTATTATCCTGAATTATCATAAACATCTATATATGTATTACATTTTGAAATTAGATTGCATGATATAATTTTATATTTGTTATTCGAAATCAAATTATGCCTATCTTAGTCTCTTTTATTTCTTTTTTTGCAAAAACAATTCCGTACCATTGCCGTCTATCTACTAAATGTTCTTTCTTGTGGATTTAATAGGTTTGTTTCTTGGAAACAGATGTGTTTGACAATTCAGTATCCAGGTCTTGATTTTAAGTACTTATGCGATTTTAGATTATATAGACGTTTTGGACATTTTTAGGGTTTTAGAAAAGCATAAATGCGGTTCGATGTTAGCCCTCCATAACAATGGGAAGGATATATTTTTCAAAAGGTATATGAATATGATTACAGCCATTCAAAACTCTTTTTTGTGTGTGTCAAATGTTGCTTAATGATTTTAGATATCAATATGATGTTGATCTCAAACAATAATAAATATAGATAAAGCAATGATTTAAAATATCATTATGATATTTACATCAAACAAGATTAAAAATAGATAAATATTATGGGTTCTTATATAAAATATATTTTGCAGTGTTTCGTAATTAATTCTTTAAATCAACGTGATTATATTGCGCTTACTCTATAAATGAACTCAATCATTGATGACCAATATGTTTTGTCTTTTGATTTTTTTGTTATACTTATAATATAAATGGTGTAATATTTGGAAAATTATATAGATGACATTGTGCAATATGCCTCAGTCCTTACTTAAATTTGTTTTTCACTGACAGACAGAAAAACGTTGTTTCTTTGTTTATGCAATGTTCTTGAAAGGGGCACCCAAATAACCAATATTTTGAGTGAGTCTAAAAAGTAGAGAAACCAACAGGCGCAAGCTACGAAATCCTCCTCTTCGAATGCAAGAAGTTCTGCCTTGCTTTGCAATTGAGAAGGTGTTTTTGAAGAAAAGGTACTAAAAGTTGAGCGATAATAGGTAAGCTTAACTTTTTTTCTTGCAACGTGTTTAATAAGGGTTGAAATTAAAGGTATTTGTATGTACATGTGTATTTTAGGTATTTTGCCAGATTTCGAAACAGGTAACGGTCAAATGCTAAAATGGACATTAAATAATTATTTAGATCTGGGCTGTCCGTCTGACGGTCATGTAAGCTTGAAATGAGCTTGTACGGGCTACAACGTCCGAATGAATTATCGTAGAGACATGAAAATATGCTCAGATGAAGGGGACTACACGACCAAATAAGGTGTTCCTCTCTTCTGCAAGCTATAAAATATTACATATAAATATGCAAGCCAAATGGGGAACACCTTTACAAGCTATAACTCGTGAAGTACTCTTCTCAGATGAAAGTTATTGATGTGTAATGTGCCTGTTGGTACTTTTGATTAGATTTAAAACACCGGAAGCGGCCGAAAACTGGCAAAAGCACTAAAATACCGCAAAGGTTGGGGGTCTTTAGATCTTTAGTCCTTCCGTCTATCTGTCATCGCCTTTTGACCAGGCTGTATCTATATGGCTAATTCGGCCAACCGGAAGTGGTCACATTGGGAAAAATAGCCAAGAATATAAATTTTCAAAGAATTAGTTAGTCCGAGTCACAACTTCTGAAATAAGTGTCATAGAGACCTGGTAATATGCTCAAATGAAAGATCTCGAAGTGTAGATATGCCTTTTGACAGTTTCACTCACCGGAAATGGCCAAATGTGGCCAAAATGTGCAAAAGTAGCGGCTTTTCGAAATATGAGCTTGTACGGGCTTGAACTTATGAACGAAAGGTCATATAGACTTAAAAATATGCTCATATGAAATGTCTTGAAGTGTATATGTGTTTTTGAATAGTTTCAACCAGATTCGGCCACCGGAAATGGCCAGATTTAAAGCGTTTTTTTCTAAATATCAGCTCGTACGAGCTAGAGTTTTTGAACGGAAGGTCATAGAGACTTGGTTATAGGCTCCAATGAAAGGATTCGAGGTGTAGATGTGCCTTTGACGGTTTCGGCAGGATTAGGCCAGCGGCAATGTCAGAATTTGGCCACAATGGCCAAAATCAGCGGTTGTTTTATGTGAGCTTGCATAGGCTAGAACTTTTGAACGGACGGCCATAGGGGCTTGTTTATAGACTATAATGAAAGGTCTTGAAGTGTTTATATACCTTTGGACAGTTTCGGCCACCGGAAATGGCAGGATTTGGCCACACTGACCAAAAACAGCGAATTTTTGAAACATGAGCTTGTACGGGCAAAAGTTCTAGTCTAAGAAGCGATGACGGACGAACAGACGAAGGAGAGACCAAAAACGACCAAAATAACATTTCTCGTTGAATGAGCTTGTAAATGCTACAAAATTTTGATGAATGGTTATATAGATCTGGGAATATGCTCCGTTTTGCAAACAAGTCCACAAAAATTGCAAAAATATTCCAAGTAAAGAAATAACATCATTTAAAAGACTATAACCATTTTATATTAGGGTGAAGTTAAGACCTGGTCGTTTTTATCAAATACAAAATTGAATCGAAACATGTCTTAATTCTAACAATTTTCCCTATATAAGGTCTAGATACTACTTTTATTTTGCTCGCCATTAAATGGTTTTAATTAACAATTTAAATATAAATATTGATTTCGAATCACCTATATATATATATGTGTGTGTGTGTGTGTTCACTGGATCACTTTATTTGTCTAGCCCGCCCAGGTAGACAGATAAGAGCATATCACATTGCCAAAAACGTTTTGAGAAAACATATTTCGTTTGATGCCCCTTAAACAATCTCAGGACCTGCTTTAAAATAACATAAGCATGAATATCGACAATGAATCACAACAAATGCACTTTCTGCTTATTGAATATTTAAGTTTAAAATTCGAAAATTTGTGTTTAGTTATTTTCATCATATATTTTGAAGGACTCCGAACCACTTGATTTTCAAAAATTCCGTTTGAACATAAAACGTATTGAAACATTGAACTTGTCAACAATAATTGTTTGCTGTTAAGAGCGTTCCTATATAAGAAGAAAAATGAGCTTGGTTTGTTAGCTACGTAGCATCAAAATACATTTCTGGAAAAATAAAAATGCTTATATACACGACCGGTTTTATCGATTAATTTTGATATGCATTGCTATGTATCTCTAAATAAAACTGAAATTTAATTTTCAAATGAATTTGTATCATTTTTAATTAAAAACTGTTTCTTAAATTCTTATAGCTAGAGCACATTTGATTGATTGAAATAGAGGAAGAAGACCTTTTAAGGAACATCTCATTGAGTGTTCCACCTTTTAGCAGATAATTCGGACAGATTGCTTCAATTAGATAAACATTGCGCAAATAACAAAATCAACCCACCATAGGTGGATTAGCAAAAATTAGGATCCTAAACATACATTTTAGCCAAACCTCTCTATCAAGTTTGCATTTAATTAAAAGCTAGAGCATATACCCTCCACAGGAACATCCACAGTGTTTTAACTGGAACTGGTATTATAAATTATTATATGATAGTAGTGATCCACGTTTTTACAAGAAAGGGCAAAAAATTGAGGGGTTGGATAACGGTGTTTTGATATGTAGATTTTAATCGGGCTATATTCAATCTATGGAAATGTTTATAACATAAAAAAACATCCATGAAAACATTATTCATTGTCTTGATCTTTATTGCCAAATGCTTGGGCGGAGTAATGTAAGTCTACAATAATTCGGGTTAGGATTCTACTGACCAGCTTCTTATAACCATAAATAAATATTTGAAAAAAATACATAAATGTTTTCCTGCTTTTGCAGCTAGATGAGGTCACTGCTCCCATTTGCCTGCTAGAATCGAAAGAGAAACACCTCTAATGTAAAATGAAATAATTTATACTTGTGTGTATAGTTTGAGTTCTTTTTGTGCTAATTATACCAAACTATGTAGGGGAGAGCGGGGCATGTTGTGCCGTGGGGCACGTTGTGCCACCCCACTTATCTCGTAATCCACGCATGAATGTTTTTGGTGTTTATTATCAAAAGAAGGGCATTTTCATTTAGTACATCCCCAATAAAATGTAAGCTTCAATCGGGACCAAAGATTTTGTCAGCATGCATTTTTCAATTTTCGCATACCAAAATCAAGTCTTGGGTTTTGATTTTTATAATTTCTGTTTTCCAAGAAAATATTAAGAAGATCATTTTGGTGGATAAATGCTATCACGTCGGACTAATTCGCCATCATACAAGGTTTAATTGGCCTTACTGTTATACAAACAGAGGAGCGGTCGGATTAGTTGCTCAGGGTAACAGCGGGGCACGATGTGCCATTCATGAATGGGGCACGTTGTGTCACAGTTATTTTCAAATATTTTAAAATTCAAAATGAAAATATTGTTAAAATTAAATTTAAAATTAATTTATTTGATGTACGAATGGAATCCAGTATTTGAATTTCCATAAAACATATTTATTTAAAAAACTCCAGAAATTGCACACAGATTTGTTGTGGGAGTTTGTTGATGAGTAGAAATGAGTTGAGGTGACCGGAAATAAAGTGAATAAATGTAATCACTTTATTCAAAACGTCAGTAAATATTATTTTCGTGCATGATTCATGCCAATTAAAAATAATAATCGAGTGGCGCATCCTCTGTTAAGTTATGGCACAACGTGCCCCACCTAGTGGCACAATGTGCCCCATGGGTGGGGTACGTTGTGCCATTTTTTTCCAAATTTTTGAGACGTGCTTAATGTTACACTGATTATAGAATGCCATTTATTTCTGGTATATGTATTAGAGTTAAGGTTACCTTATAATATTAATATAATTAAGCTGGGCAACTAACGTCACAGTCTGAGTATGAGGAGAAAATGTTAAAAATGGCACAGCGTACCCCGCTCTCCCCTATATCTGAAGTTAATCAAACAAAAAATGGAAAACATATCTTTGAAAATAATGTAAAAAAGGCGTTCAGCCTTAAATCCCTAACCCAGAACCTTAATTCTCGTACCGAGAAAGTAATCTTAAAAAGTATGTAGATATATGCCATTTAAAAAGGAACGCCTTTTGATGAGAATACCTCGTTGGGTGTTTTTCATCTTAACACAGTTATCCGGGAATAACAGTTTTTATCCTAACTCGCAAAACAGTTATTCAAAATGAGCTCATGTAGTGTTCCAATCGATAAATCTTGCTTAACAAAATATTCGCGAAACATATTGAATAAACATTTTCATCACGTGACTTCGTGATTTCCGGTTTATTTCTGAACCAAAACAAAGCTGTCAAAATGTAATTTTTCTTCAATATTTATTTAGTTATCGTATTCTGACACATATTATTGAACTAATATATAAATAATTATTTTAATTGATGTATTGATGGAACTGTCATGATGATCAACCTTGCATAAAGGGTGTAAATTTGAGTTTACATTTGTAGCCTGACGTGTCAACTGTCATTTTCTTGAATCTTGGTTCCCAATTCAGTCTTAAGGTGCACGCCCACTTCAGTAATATACAAGTATATATTGTGCCGCTGTATTATATTTTTTTTGTGCATGCCAACTGAAGGGAAACTATAGGTACTCATAGAGAGTGTGTAACATTCGACGCAGGTGTAACATACAAGTAAGACAGAAATTGAATTATCCCTCGGTAATTTTTAGCCCTCAGCCAATCCCCTTATAGTCCCCTTCATATATGGAGTTTGTGAACACACTCAAGGCTAAAATTCTTCACCAATCGCAATTATATTTGGTATACAGATAGTATGGTTGCTAATAAAGGTTGGGATTGTAAATGAGCCATATCCGACCAGGGAAAATGGTCCAACTGGACGTTTTTTGTCCTCGTTAGAGAATTGCTGAGGCTGAGGGCTTTGCATCTCTAATGCCTATGATTCGAGTGTGCCCGACTCAGTAGATTAAATTGTGCCTCGGTATTTTTCGACGGTTGCTTGATTTCTGGCTCGGTTGATTCGATTAATACCTTGGTACATTTTCAAGGGTACCTCAATACTGCCTCGGTAATCTTGATTTACCCTTGAAATTACGGAGGGTTTCGGTCCATACGAGTATGCTACACCCGGCGACGTTTTTGCTCTTGCTTGGCCTTTACAAGGGAAGCTATGTGTATATTTGCCTATGTACAAATAGGACAAATTTTCAAATTCAAATTTTGTATCGAATTAATCGAAATACGATATTCATGTTTTTATAATATATAAATATGCACCTATATAATATTTTTAGTCGAAAATTATTGCGGTTTGATAATGAATTTGAGAGATATTAGGCTTAAGATTCGTCTCATTTGTACATAGCGTCTCATTTGCACATAGGCTCCCTCGTAAGGCCCAAACCAAAAGGTGGGGTCCTATAATATCAATTTGGGGTATAAGTCCGTCATCGCCTGCTTCATGTGCTAGAAGTTATTGAATGGAAGTTCATCGAGGCATAATTATATTATGTATGGAATAGTCTCGATATGTGGAATTTCGGTGGTGAATTTGACTAAAGAATGCCACTATAATTTGTTCACATAAACTTGTATGAGCTAGAAGGTTTATTTGGATATTCAGTAATAATCTCAGTGAGGGTGATCTGACCTCCTCACGACTGCTTCCTTATCTTGAGTTCAAACTAATGTCTCTGCATATCTGCATAGCTCTGCATCAATAAAATATCTATAAAATTCATTATTGTTTTAGAAATGTCGAATGATGCAGTGATATTGTGAAAGAAATCAACTTTCTTCTTTGGTGCTGTGGTGGTGAGGTATCTTGCAGTTCATCTGACAGGAACGAACCATGTGGTGGAAACTGTTCCTGTTAGCGCTGTACCTCAGTGCACTGTTCGTGCTATCACGGGTGCTAGAAACGGTGTCCTACTATGAGGGTGGCTACTTAGCGAGTCGAATTCTCGACCCAGTATCGCTTAGTGTGCGGAAGTTAAAGCTACTGCTTGATCAGCGCGGTGTCAGCTACGCGGGTGTGGTGGAAAAGTATGAGCTGACTGAGCTGATTCACAACTCAGGTCTGTGACTCTTTGTTTAAATATTTGAAATCTGCAATAAGACAAATCAAGTTGGTTTAAGAAGTCAAATGTCAAAGAAGGCATCGAGTTTGATATTTTGAGCTTTTATTAAAGGAAAAAACACAATGACACTTATTCTCAATCAAGTAAACTTGCTTTTCACTTATTTAATAATCGCTTACTTTATTAACAAATACTTATTTCGTTTTAGGAGATGTTCTGAGTGGGGAGCTGGATGCAGCCAACAACAATGTACATACCACTCCTTCCTCTACCAACTTCACCGGTGGTAAGTTGAAATTAATTTACTTGTCGTTTCACTGCCAATTTAGGATTTCATATCAATTGTAAAACGGGCTGTTATGATATAACATTGAACTTTATTATTCTTCCGTTGCAGTAGACTAAGACGATTATCGATATGCTCCTATCGTCACACGCATTGCATTGCAAAGCAGGGTCATATTGAGCTTGAAGTATAAAATCAAAACATAAGCTGTGATATGCCTTTAAAGAGTTATGATTATTTTATATTGCAGGTCCGCATTTTTATGAAGAGGTAGAGGACACAAAAGATAGCGTCTGGCTCGTGCAAGTGATACATAGCAGTCAAACCGGAAGTTTCATGCGGTCACATGACTGGCAGCAACTTACGCGCATGCTCCACACGTTTGGCGTTCGCACCGGCTTCTTCCACTGTACACACAATGAATAGTATGTTGCTATCGTTTGATCATATATTATTGAACCAGTTATATAGAGGCAATTTTGTATCCATTCATGGTTTAAGATGCATTATTATTTTGGACGACATGTACCGATCCATAAAGTTGAATCTTTCAAAAATCAGTTTGTACTAATTTTGGCCCGTGGTTCTGGAGACATTTTTTAGCTTTCGTCTCATCTGTTCGTTGTATGAAATATTCTAGTTGACTAAAAAATGTATGTATTGGATCTGATTTTAGTTTATGCGATAGAAAAGCCTGGTTTTCATCACGATTAGTTCTTGCTGTTCCTCGTGGTTTCCGATCCAAGGACAAGGTTATCTTACGTTCCTACACCGGTCAACGTCGCATTCAGGTAAATAACCTTATTATCAGACATTGTCCGTGACGTTGGTACATTTTCATTAATTAAACAGGGGTCTACATGAGAAATAATATATTCTTCAGTGATATATACCCATGGCATGGTGATAACGGTGGTCATTGACTTTTTAGACAGAATGCTCTTATCAAATTCTTGACAGTACATTTGTTTTGAACTAAGTAGAAACCTATAAACAAACAATGTTATCCTCTAAATAGAATAATGCATGCCTTATAATGTTACAAAAACATGATTTTTTTTCAATATTAGTAAAACCTAAAAAAAAAACCACCGTATCTGATATAGCCAAACAGCGATGTATTTCTATTCTCGTACATCCCCTCCGCCTAGTTCTAACTTCTTATATTAGAATTCCTTCCAATTCTCATGACAGTTATTTCAGTTATAGTAAATATGTAAAGTAATGCAAATTTTCATTTATTTTCAGGCCGTGTTCGACTGGGTTAACACACATCTTGCTTCACGGATGCATGAAATCGAAGACTGGCAGACGCTCGTCGACCAGTGGTTACATCCCCATAAACATCACCATGGCGACGAAAGCTCACCTTCAATTGAGCAGTCCGAAAACATGGATTTCGAGAATGAAGAGTGCTATGATAGTGGTTCGGAAACGTCACAGGAACTGTCACAGTGTGAGCAGATTACTGAATCTCGATATACTGAGCGTGGTCAAAGTATGATTATAAAGCAACATCAGGCTTCATCCAAAGCAAATCCATCGTCACAGAAACAGAAATCCATAAAATCTCAAAACCTGCCACAACATCAAAACAGTGGTAAAACCGGTGCGAATAACGGATCAATGAAAAATAACACAGATGAATCAGGTTCAGGATTGAGTGTGTTATTCTTCTCGCATATGCCCATTCCGCCCATGTTTCTCTCGGTGCTCAGTGTCAAATTTACCGGCCGTGTCAAATTCGGTACCGTCAACACGAACACAAAGGAAGGCAAGAATATCGTGCGTAAACTGAAAGTCTCCAAAGTGCCTCGCTATTTAGTCGTCACTGCCGATCGCACTTATGCATTTGGCGGTAAAAAGGGTGAATATTGGAACTATCCCTCCATGGCACTATTCCTAAAGACATTACACCCGGAAGTCAATGATGTCTTCTTACTGAGTTTAGTCATCGTCAATGTCATGTGTTGGTTGGAATTCTTCATCGCACGTGGCAATCTATTCAAACGCCTTGGCTGCCTCATGTGGCTAATCGGCAAATGGAACTTCCTGTTAATTCTATTATGGCTTCCGGTATTGGGTGTTTACAAACTACCCGGCATGCACCGCGTGCTTGATCACGTGCTCCGCATGCTACAGGGCGTGGCCTTGACACCGTTAGGGCGTGAACTGCGTTCTGATTGGCTCTGGTATCTCAGTGACCCCGCCCTCCTTCCAACTACATTCCTTGCCTACGCCTGTGTCGTGGGACTGATGCACAAGTTCATTTGTCAGGTCTGTATAAATGCTAGGCTCGCGCTAGCCGTTCACATCCTCGCGCAATGTGAGTTTGTTACGGATTTTTTTGCGAAAACAATTTTTTCAGTCTTTCGCAACCTGTGCTAAGGGATGTTTGGTAGATATTTTTCGCTTTAATTCATTTCGAAAGTTTTATTTTAATTGCCGAAAAAAATCGTTGTGCTAACGAAACTGTTGTGAAAGGAGTAAATTGTCTAGTGCGAGCCCGGAAATGTATTTATTTTGAGCGTTATTTGAAGAGGATATCGGGAAAACCATAAAGCTTATAAGGTATTGAACGTTTTGAAACGGGCTGAACCCTCTTAGTTCGTCCTCAATCATTCCAGATTTGTAGTTCGGTAACCACTTTGTCCGACGAATGTAGTGTCTATAAATATGTTAACAATAAAAATAAACAACAAAAACGCCTTAAAAAATTATCAATTTCATCAAATACCGACAAACCTATCCTATTCTATTTATAAAACTATAAGGTTCCCTTAATACATTTAAGATGACATAAACCTGTGTAAAGACTCAACATGAAATAGCAATTTGCGAAAACGCCCTTTTGTTTTATGGTAATGAGAAATTGAGAAATATGTAAATGGGCGAGCGTAGGAGATCACGAGCCAAAACCGTTTTTTTTTTTTTTTTTTTTTTTTTTTT
>LQRL01057023.1:3183-13357 GCA_001703475.1 Hydroides elegans
GTCTATCCATCCATCTCTCAATCTATCTATTCATATATCTCTGCCTTACTTCAAATTTTTTGCCGCCATGAAGCGCAACTTGTGCCCTTCTCATACTTCAACCGCAGCAGCGCGACATACACATGCCGCCAGTCATTTGTAATCCCTCTTGCTGAATGAATAATTAATTATTTCTTTGTGAACCCGCAGACTAAACAAAATGTAATTGTGCTACCAGGAGTCCGCTCAAACTACTGTTCCCTGTAACCCTTTTTAGGCTGCAACAAAATGGCTCTTATAATTGTGGTGTAATGCATGTGTGAAACAAATTTGGTGCTTATTGACCCGAGTAAGACCTTTTTCGGCCTAGGAAAGGAACTCCACCGTGAAGGGACATATGGAGATGACTAAACAGAGAGAGAAAAGGGCCGGTCTTAATACAGAAACGTAAATACATGTATCTACGATTCTTCAATAAAATCGAGTATGATCTTTGCAATTTTGATCATCATATTCCCTTATTTTTTCCTGGTTTATCCGCAAACTAAGAAATAACTTGATTATTTTTCTTTTTGATTTTTTCTCGATTTCCACTAAATTATCTTATTTTCCAAATCGTGGACAATCTGATCGTCCTCTTGTGGTGACAAACAACGACCAGAACATCACTTTAAGGGTAATATGGTTGACAATGTATTCTAAAACAAGTTTAAGTATGTCTTATTCTTAAGGTTTCATCAGTAGTTTATCTTCCAAAGAGCATTGAAGCATGACTGGGGCTTTTCTCATGATAAAACCGTGCAAAAAAAAAGGCACATTGATTATTTCCAACAGCCGTAGTTATATTTTCATTCATGAACAGTTATCAATAATAGAGTAAAATGAGCTACAATTATTGCTCCATGGATGATATTCATTTCTAAAGGAACAAATGCAAAGAGATATTTGTCTGGTTTTCTATTTCATACATCTAAGTTAATTCGACAATATAGTCCAATCTCTTAGAAATTGATCTACATGTTCCGATTTAGGATGCCTTTAAAAATATATTCATAAATATGCTAATTATGATACCATAAGACATATCGAAAATAGAGAGAGACATAAATTAGCACAAATGTTGCGTGAGCAGATGGGTAGCAACACGCGATTTCTATCATAAAGAATACTTAACAAGAAAGTATCCGTGAAATATGAGCAGGCACAACCCAGCCTTTATTTCAAAGGGATATATCTTGATCGATATCAAACTAATTTTCACGAAGTGTTCATAACTTCCGGAATAGCGAATCCGGTCGACACTAGTATCACGTTGCATTTTTTATTGTAATATGAGCTAATTATTATCGTTTTTATGGTATGTGCTTGATTTCCACCTCAAATTGTTTGAGGCCTCTGAGTTCTTACCTGTTTTGCTGCTGAAATTTCCAAAGTTTTGTGTATACATCGAAGGTTCGCCCAAAATAGCTCTGCCATTGCTTGTGTCCATATTGGGGCAAGTCTCTGTTGAATTAAAAGCAAATCATATCTCAAATGAGAATCCATTTTTAAAAATGTTAAAATTCATGTTTCTTTAAAAGATATAGTCAAATTTTAACTTCATGAGAAAACTTCGTATCTGGTAGACCACTGAGATTTAATGAGAATGAATGTGTATAAGTCGTGCAATAAGTTGAACAAGATTGCAAGGACACAATAACGTAATTATTGAGCCATACTGAAAATATTAACCAACAAGTATTCCGTAAACAAACACAAGCCCCAACTGCCGCTAAAAGTACTACATATTTATGTTTCTTCGACTGAAGATTTCACGTTTACAATAAATAAGCAACTGCAATAAACCTGTGAAGCATGAGCAGGCTCTAAACTGCATGGAATTATGGTATTTAATACAATGTATATATATTTCGTCATTTTTTAGTATTCACTCTCAGCTCATTGAATTGCGTTTTAATAACCGAAGCCTAAATCAAGGCACATTGAACCCTTCTTTTGGAGCATATATATAAGGGAAGCTAATGTGTATTTTGTATTTATGTATTCCTATGTAAACCAAATCTAAAACGCAGATTTTGTATTAAATTATTTGAAATACGATGTTCATATGTTAAGTCTCATGACCCTTCCTTAAAAAAATGTCCATGTAGGGTGTAGCATAAGCAAAAATTCTGCCTCGGTAAGTTTTGAGGACACCTTAGAATTGCCTCGGAAATTTGTTTGAGGGAACCTAAATTCTGCCTCGATAATATCGATTTCCACCTCGATTCTTGCGGACCTCTATCCTTTACCTTCAAGATTGACCAATCCCAAGCTGTTTATTTTCAATGTTTGGGGAAGTCCCTAGGAAGTAAAATTTCTCTTCTAATCACATTGCTTGAAGCCCGAATCGTTTGGAGGACGTCACTATGTCGTGACGCAGACTGGTTGAAAGAATAATTTTTCGAGGGTACGAGAACCTCAAATTCTGCCTCGGGAATCTTGATTTACTCTCGAAATTACCAAGAATTTCTACCCATATGCTACACCATGCCTTGCAATTAGGTTAATTAGACTCCCAGCTCTATAGGTTCAGACTTTTGATTTTAGGGTTATAGCGTATTATTTATAATTGTGACGGACGGAGAGACGGCATACGCACGTACGAATAATAAAATCGATAGCATACCTTAGTCCATTAAAAAGCTGTTTAGATTTTTCGAGATAGTGGCAGAATTCTGTGACTATTTTTCTTTCATTTTCATCCATCTCTACATTCATATTGTTTACAGGTGTTATTTGAGCTTTACTAAAATCTGTCAATTTTTGTTTGGGAGCACCCCATGTCGTTGGGGAATACATAACACTCATCCTTAAACACTTTTGAACTCAATTGATAAATGTGTGTATAGTTTAACTAATTATGTCATTGACATCCGATATATTCCTTAAATTACATCATATTTGACATTTTACACACTGTATATGTTTTCATGATTTACATTGGCGACCATGTTGAATTTTCAAAACCAATCTTTCATCCCGAAAATGTAATTTTTAACAGTAAATTGTTGTTATCATGATCTTAATTAGACTTGTTAGAAAGAAACCCCATTAGTTGTTTTATTTTCAATTTGAGCACGTAAACAATTATACAAATACACAATTGATAATCTTCTTCTACCATTATCAACACTTTCTCTTATGAAGTACCGTGCGCCACATATATATCGGTAAAGCGGGGTGAAGCATTTGAGCTAGAATATCTTGAAACATTGTTATATGCAATTAATAATACACCGGAGTAATAGTGCGGTGGCAAAAACCATTCTGTGTGAATTTCTTGTTCAATCTTTAAACTACGCATTTTCTGAATGGTCATGGGGTAGCTTACCTCAATGTGCCCATCTAAATAGTGTATTGAATTTGGTATTCTGTTTTTAACGTTTAACCTCGTTAGAAAAATAAATCTTGTGACTCGCAAAAATGATTTCCATTCAAAAATCTTAAAGTAAAACCGAATTGCAATTTACCTAACTGCAATGCCGCGTGGGTGGAGAGTGTGTCAAATTTATTAGGTTTCAGTTTGGATTTCGGTGGATTGCAAGATGGCGGGATTTGATGAACCCAACTTCTACCGAATATATTAGGACCCTTCCAAACTCATTATTATTACATTGATGTGGTTTTGATTCATGCATTTGTATTTATTATTATTACTGTGAAGTTCATGTATGATTCAACGCAGAGTCACAAATAAAGTGACCTCATTGGTTTGTGTGCTTACTTGAAAGTAAGTGATTATGCATGATGGTAAAACATATTTAGATTATACTTTACAGTTTATAAATCTTGCTAATGTGTTTACTGGAATGTGATTCAAGTAGATTCTAGTTGATTGGTATTAACATATATCTTACGTTAAGCGCATGAACAACTAAACGAGCTTCAGTACGAGTCTAATTACATTTAGTTAGGACTGTAGATTCTAATTATATTCTAACAATAAGTTAGTCTTTTAGATAATTGTGTATTGTTTAACCAGCGCAAATATGATTCCAAGCGTGTCTCCATGAAAACTGTAGTGTTATTGTGAGGGTGGCGAATGATACAGATAAGCGGGCATTCATGTAGCGGCTATTTAATATAAATTGTTCTTCAATCTTGAATATATCTTGAGTTATATTACCAGTTAGTCTTACTGAGTGTGAAGAGATGTTGGCAAGGTTAACTTAATATCATTGATTATAAATGTAGACTGGACTAAAAGAGGATTAGATGTTGGAATATGCAATAGATTGATGCGGATGTAATAGATGTTCGATAGTTAAGCAAGGTCAGTGTTCGGATGTGGTCTGCTATTCAAAGAGACGATCGAGGTTATGCTCCTAAATAAGAGGTGGACAGATATCGAGAGCTAGATGTGGCAATATAAAGAGCGATATTGATATTAGGTGAGTTGAATTGCACGCAATTTAAAGTATATGCTCTGTTGATACTCCAATTATTTAGTCCTTTATTGCGGTCATCCGACATTGAATAAAATCATATATAACACCAGTAAAATAAACAATAGTTAGTGGTTAAATATCCAGATTATAGGTTAAAATCATGACAATAGCTAGTATCGGAAAAGGAACAGCTTTGTGAACAATAAAAATATAAATTCTTGAATAAACTACCAGTTTGTAATGGCATATCAATTCAAAAAGCCCGAGCTATAAATCTCTCTGATTGAAATAAATATTAAAATTCGAATATATTCGTAACCACTAGAAGATATTTATTTAAGTCGTTTCTTATTTTTTTGAAGCTAGAAGACAATTTTAGAAAAAAAATGTTGCTAATGATCTGGTAAGGTGCTGGTAAGGTGCTTTTCGTGGGGTCGAGGTAGACATCGGTATTTAATTCTTGATATAAGGCGAAAGAACAGAAAGAAAATAAGCAAAACATGAGAACGAACAATTTAACCCAAATTAATATAGAGTCGGATATCATAACGATCAACCCCGCACTCAAAAATGCAGAATTTGCGAGTCTTACGGTACTCGATGGTATTGTTCATTAACTGTTTAGTGTGCTCATGATCAAGATATACAAATTTTAATTTCTATTCGGGTACTTCTCAGTTCGCTTTGACAGCTCTAAGTTCTATAATTTGGTCACAGTGGCAAGTTTATTACCTGGTTATGTCATCAATAAATCGTTAATCCATCATAACATGTAAAACCATGGTTAGAAAACGTTTATGTGATCGAAATGCGTTGTGAGCATTCATGTCACCACAAGGCTCTTCTTGTGGAGAACAGGAATGTATCATATGAATGTCAATTGTTTCACTGTCAGGCTCTTAACACTGACGAAAATGTTTGTTCAGTTGGTTTAACATATAATCATGCTATAAAACTTTTGAAATGAGGAACTAGAAAGACCGACCTAACCGTTTGTTATTTATTAATTTCATTACATTTTAACGTCAATCGTACAATAGTTTAACGTCTCGTGCGACATTTAGAAGTAACGAGATCGACCCGCGATCGTCCATATTCCGATAGGCCGCGAGTAACGACACCCAATCAAGATTGTGAAATTCGCTTGTAAAGGTTTAGTAATTGGAAATCGGAAAATGTAGGAGTGGGTGATGTTATGTCTATTCATGAAAAAGTTATCTATAATAAGAACATGCAATGTTATGAGAGCGTGGTAGTCATATCAAAACCATCTGGTTTTATAAGAATGTTTACTTTTAAGGGTGCAGAACTTTGTCCTTTAGTATAAACAAAATGAATAGACAAATTTATATAAACATTTTTTTTCTAGTGAAATGAAGCTGTAGAATAGTGGTAGAGTGCAAACTTGTAAACCTTAAGGTCAGGTATAAGAGAACAACCAGGGATGCTCATTGGAGATTTCGTTTTGAGACCGACTTACTGAATGCATTTTTTTCTCTTCCTGTCACGGAAATGCAAGTTCTCACATTGCAATAAAGTTTCCATCTTTCCTTTTTCTGATATACAAATATGATTTTTTTTTTGCTTTTATTGTTACTGTTCCATAACCTGCATTGGACACTTTAGCTTTTTATTCTTATTATTAGATATACAATATACCTTACGTAATAGCCACAAACTATCAAAAGACAGGTTCTTAATCATATGTCTTGTTAGCGTTGATTGTATCTTTAAGCTTAGATTACTTCGCCATTTCTATAATTTGAAACATTCAACTGTTAAAGTGTTGTACCTTGGCTCAGGAGCACTCTTTGGAGTTTCATTAAAATCAGAAAATTCAACTATGATTTAAATGATTCCAATTTGATATAACAATGATTATTTCTGAGAACCTGCACATATCTTTTCTTATAAATTACAAAATGGAATATGATTCTACTCATCGGTTTTCATAGAATATATTATTAGATTACAAAAAAACGTTTACCATATAATAAAACATTCAATTTTCATGATTTATTTACAAATTGTTAAAAATGTCATTGCAACATCAGTGCAATCGGATATTTAGTTGATTTACTGGTGTCTCTTAGCATTAGATTTAAATATATCAATTGATTAATTGATACCATTTCATTAAAAATCAATCTAAAAGCTTGGATCTAAAAATACATTTATTGTCAGTGTTTTAAGTTATAAACTGCTATTTACTGCTATAGCGGGATGCGTGAAGCACATTCGCAATTTTGTTCTGTGAATTGTTAGAATTGAAAGAGCGAAATCCCTCGAAAAGTATTTATCAGGGCATTGCAGCGCTGCTGTAACCTGGCGATATATAACATTGTTCATGAATAATTTCAGCAACGTTTCTATATAGCTTTGCATTTCAGAAAGAAACAATGAAATCATACAAGATTTACAAAAAAAGAAAGAAATCACAGGGGTACAACCTAGCGGTCGCACAATCATTTTATGTAAATCGATACTATGGACTCATACTGTGTGAAAACGTAAATATTTGAAGGTGTATGAAAATAGCGCTCGCGCCTTTGGTGTCCGCATTCACCACGATGATATTTTCAACTTGAATATTTCACGCGATTGTCATTTCGCCTGTGTGACTGTCGTTTTGGAGCACAACTGTCGATTTCGGGTGAAGTTGAATCCCCGAAATCACATAAAAACATTTATTGAACAACACCACTGGGGCCAGACCTGGGATGAGTATTATGAAGGGATAAGCATCAAGACGGAAAACCCCTCTTCCTTCTCCGAATATCACGGAAAGCACATGAATACATGCGAACTATTTCAGAAAATGTTATAAGGCCTTCACGTCAATATATCGCTCAAAAGATTTCAATTTTTTTTCTGAATCTTTGATAATATATTGTTTTATTTTCAAATAAGATGTAACACACTCATCTAATTAGCATAGTAAGATGACTTAATGCATATTTTCACATATAACTAGATTCGGCATTTTAATTTTGATATCAAATTATCGCTCATATTTTCTTCAAATATTGAAAATGACATATATAAATGAAATAAACATATGTCGAAATCTATATTTGCTCTATTTTAATTTTTAGGCTTTATTTATAAACAAATCAAATCTGAATGAAAAGTAAAAATATATGCACGTGGCTCTATTTTTTAACTCATGGCGGGCAATGCGGAAGTATTACAATGCGGAAGTATAATTTTATAAAAATCAAAATTTTATCAAAACTAATTATTGTTCAAGCTTGAAAATTTAAAGTTTTAATGTATATTTTATAGAAAAACTTAAAACACATTATTTATGAAATGACATTTCATAATAAAGATTTGTATAGATCATGGTGATAATCAGAATCAAAATCATTTTTTTCTTGCTTATATACTTTAAAATTTTATGAAAATTCAAATTTTGTGTTGTAATTCAATTCTTAAGATAATACAGTTATAAAAATATGATTTTCTTCGATAATAAACATTTGTATAGATTGAGGTAAAAATGTCTATATATAGTAACAGAATTTCTATACGCCCGAAATTCGGAATTTTCGGGAGCGATGGTGTTCTTATCCCTTTATAATATTGATCCCAGGCCAGACTGAAATTGTCACGGTCATCAATAAACCTAAATTATTGGAAATAAGTTTTTCGGGATGAGTTATTTTTAAACTTTTTTTTTTAGCGAAGAAGTAAGCAAATTTATTATTTTAAGTATTCAACACCCCTTTTATTTTCAGCTAGTGTCTTATAGGGAAACATTTGTGCACAAAAATAACATTACTTTTGAACTATAAGTCGTCGGTGAATATTGTATTTTTTGGAAATTATGGGCGATAATACAGTACTCAACGAACTGCCACATAACCCAGGTACTCGTATTCTTCACTATCCTTATCCTCAAATCAATCAATCAATGATATATGGACTTTCTGAGTAAATTACGTCTTGTTTACCAGAGAATACTTAAAAATCAAATTTCGAAATTTCATGCGAAGGTCAATATTTTTTCATAAATTGCTTTAATTTTGAATATTGTACAATATTATTACGTTTTAAGTGAATTTATGCTAAATGTAACTTTCCAACATCTTTTGTTTGAGTTTCGTAATAACAGCGTTTGACATTAGCGGTCGCACGGTCGCAAATGCGACTTACTTTTGGGCCGCGCGACTAACTTTTCAAAGTTAGTCGCGCACTTCGCGACTGACTTTTTTGCCTAACAATAGAATAATTATGGAGCTTTTAAGGAACAATCTTCCTTTTTTTCGCTCGCGCCTTCGGTGCTCGCGTATTTGTTCTTAACTAATTATAGTCTTGCAATGCAGGACATCTACTAATTCGAGTGTTATTTGATATGTAAAAGTCTATATTCGAAGAGTCCTGTTATAGGATGCACGCCTGTATCTAAAATGATACTTGGAATACGAAGGACACAATAAAAGTACTGAGGGTTGGAATATTAGGGGTTTGATGTTTGGTGTTCCCTGATAAGTTATGGATTACATTTTATTGTGCGTTATGCCAAAGGATTATAAGATGAAATAAACCTCAAGTGGGGTAGGCGTTAACGTGCATATTGAAAAAAATAACATGGCCGCCTTATAAACTAAGTATAGAAATTAGAATATTCTGTGAAATATAATTTTTAATTAACCATCATTCTGTCAATTTATAATCTATATTATTGATGGCTATGCGGAGGATATTAATACAGCATACAGTACATTTTAGAGCGATTTATAAATCTACATATATAGTCCTTATAATGAATCCTCAATAGTATTGCGCGACTAACTTTTCCGCCGCGCGACTAACTTTTTAGAGTTAGTCGCGCGACCGCGACCATCTATTTGGAGTTAATGTCAAACGCTGGTAATAAAATAAAATTTATTAGAAAAAATGTTTCTTCATGATGTTAGATTAAATTTTCTGGACACCTATGAAATTTAATTTTTCATTCATAAATTTCCATCATAGTAACAGTTTTCAAAATAGTTGGATTTTAATCTTAAGTTTGAGGGTAAGGATAAAACTTAAGGGTGAGGATAGCGGAGAATAAGGTTCAAACTTAAGGGTGAGGTTTGAGGGTGAAACTTACTAACTATAAGGATAAGTTTAAGGATGAGCGGAGAATAGCGGTCCTGATGTTTTGCATTGATGTTGTTGGTTGGTACTTGGAAGTTGGTCCTGGACTCTGGAGGCCTGTTAAAGATTTCTTGTAAAAGAAGCTCGAAGTCTTGTTATAACGGCCGCCGTAGGTGGTCGTTAGGGGCGAAAGCGAATTAAACGGCGATGAGTAATCTACGGATGTTTATTGACGTATATGACGGGTAACAGTGCGAAAACTCTCTCAAAATCCGTACACATCTATGCGACATCAAAATCTCTCAAAACATCGAATCATCGAACGTTGTCAACATCAAAACATCGTGAATAACTGCAAAAACAAACGAGAGTAATTGCTTACTAAACCTCCAAAAAATACGCAATATACAGATGCATTCAAAAAATGAACTAAACGCGAAAAAACGCAATTATTCGACCCTCTAACTATTACTCAAAATCAAATGAAATACGAGAAATTAACGAGCGAACGAGGTGTGTGAACGATACCTAATATACGCGATTTCCAAAAATACAACAACTCGACAAAACGCATCAGAAGATATCTAAGAATATTCTATACACTCCAACACATTTTTAAAAAATATAAATACCTTTTTTCGCCTTTAAATATCCATAAAATGTCACTCTGAATATCC
>LQRL01057023.1:13972-24594 GCA_001703475.1 Hydroides elegans
AATTTTTGTAAAATGTATGTACTATGGTGTCACACTTAAAATTAGAATCACACGAAGCAAGATCTCTATTACTTTTTGACCTCATTATTAGGCCCCAACCCCAAAGTTGGGGGCCTATAGAGTTGGGGTGTCTGTCCGTCCGTCTGTCATCGCTTTCTTGTACGGGCTAGGAAGGTCATAGAGACTTGGTTGTAGGCTCAAATGAAAGGTCTAGGCGTGTAGATTTGCCTTTTGACACTGTCGGCCAAATTTGGCCAACTTCCCGCGGCGAAATTGGCCAAAATTGTCGAAAAAGCGGTTTTTCAAAAGTTGTGCTTGTACGGACTACAACTTTTGAACGGAAGGTCATAGAGACTTGGTTATAGGCTCAAATGAAAGGTCTAGGCGTGTAGATGTGCCTTTTGACAGTTTTGGCCAAATTTGGCCAAAACTGTCAAAAGGCACATCTACACAGTGGCAAAACGTTTTGGTCCGTAAATGTGCTTTTTGACCATTGCTTATTTTCCTATCAGACTTTTCTTGCATAATATACAATGCTATCATTTGCGTATATGGTGATAGCAATACACAATATATTAAACATAATAAGTCTATACAATATTTGCAAACCGATTTAAGATTGTTTTATATATATATATTGGCAGGTATATTTCATATGTTCAAAACTGAAGTTAAAGCTAAAAATAAAGCAAAAGTATTTCCAAACTCGGGGTGCGTATTATATGCGAAAATATGAATATTTTGGCATTTTTAGGGCAAAAGTGGTGGTGCGTGTTATACGCGGGTGTGTATTATAATATTCGCGGACGTTACGGTAATATTTGACAACTTCTAATTTATGTTAAAAGTTCATATTCAAACAGTTAATTAATTTACATATATACAGTTGTTATATATTTTAAACGAAAAGAAAGGCAAAATAATTCTTTTAACCCTTGAAATGAAGGGTTACATTTGCATCGATATACCTTAGCCCAATATCGACGGTTGCAGAAATATTCAAGTTTAATGCGAGCGCATTTTTTTTTGTATTTAAAAGCAAAGGTTTGTTGCATAGTTTAGATTTCGATCAAAATCGATATCCGCACTAGCGCGAGTCTCGTCGTATGCGACCTTGCGACCGCTAAAGTGCAGCAGCAACCCTGCATTTGTTCAATCTTCATTTCCAGTGTCATTTTCATTATCGATCCCCTTGTACGACACGACATGGGAGGCTGTTTCCCTTGGACACATGTGTCCAAACTATTCATACACAAACCCTATACATTTATAATATATAAATTTGTATGAACCTGAACGTTTCACAGTGTTTTTAAATCAAAACCAACATACAATATCTTTTAACAAAGAGGGCGACAATCTGAAAGTCTGTTTGTCATCGCTTTCTCGTAACGTCTCGGAACTTTTGGGCGGAGAGTCCTAGACAATTTGTTAGGTATATAATTTTATTGTAGGTTCTGAATGTGTAAATGATTCGTTTGATAGACCAATTTTTATTATCAGGAAGGGAAAATTACCATACGTTGGATATTTACCCTGCATAAAGGTACCGAGTCAATAAAGCATATTTTACATTTATGAGATAAAAAAAAAACGTCACGCGACGCCTGGTCCATGTCATATGACGAAATACAACGTTTATATCAATCATAGGCAACATCTCTGTGAGAAAATGCTAAAAGGCTAAGATAGATCATTTACATTATGTTTGCAATCTGTTATAACGTAGCCTATACATATTTAATACAGACTCAATCCGTCAATTTGAACCCAACCCCACTTTAACTTGCTAACTTGCATTAAATAACCTCGCAGCCGTTACCCCTCTTTGGTAACCTTCTAGAAGTGTTTATTACACATCAATTTAGTAAATTAAGAACAATATAGTAGGCTATATAACATGCACGTCAATATTGATTAGTGTTTTATAATTCATTATTATTTCTCCGTTTCTGTCTGAATAGCACTGTATGTACATGTAAATTAAGAGTTATCTTTAGCCGCAGCGGCAGAGAATGTGAAAACCATCAAATTTTTGTCGGTCCGCCGGACCGACAAGTCCAATATTTTGTCGGTCCGACCTATTTTTTATCGGTCCGGCATAAAATCACTGTACAATATTCGATTTTTTTTGTCGGTCAGCCGGACCGACAAGTTAAAAAAATTGTTGGTCCGGCCGAATATTTGTCGGTCCCGGACCGACGGTTTTCACATTCTCTGGCCGCATTTAAAAACAATTAATTGTAAAGAGCAAAAACATCAAGCAGCACCTTTAGAATATTTGAGGTCTCCATTTCTACATATGTTTTCTTGACATAATTATGCCTTGGATATGATCTAGTAAAAAATCTAAATGTGGGAATATATACATATACATATCGATTGGATAAAACAATTTGAAAATTGCAACCATCTGAAAATGTTCCAAAAAGGTTTTATTTATTATATTGTATTCCATTCACACATCGATATACTTTTGAATTGCATAATCAAACAACTATGCATTTTCAAATGTACAGAATATACAAAATATACAGTTGGCTAAAAAATGAAATTGCATCGCCTCTACATCTGAGTTGGGTATCTCGAGCCTATAAGGCCCTATTAAAACAAATAGTTGTACGGAACCCAAAAGCTTAGAGAAGGCTGCTCCCTGCCACTTGTTAAATAAATCATATTAATAATTAAATAGTGTTCCCATTAAATATTGTTTATTGTGATAAACAGGCTGGATAAGAAATGAAATTGCGGTGGCGAGTCTTCTCTTTTCTCGCCTTTCTCTGGATCTGCTTTGTCTCCTATAAAATCCTCGAACCCGAGTTCAGACCAAAACGAGGGGAGACAGGTAAGTGATTTAGCATTCAAAACAAGATAAGATAAGATACGTTTTATTGAGAAATGGCAACCTATAACTTGTTTAAACATGACTTGAATGCTGACGTTTTAAACAGCAAGTTATGCTACAATGTGTTCGTAATTTTCAAACAAACGCATGGATTGGTCATGGCTCATTCAAATGTGGTGGGTAGTGAAGTTGTAAAATCACAGCATGTGCATTGTTGTTTAAGTACAATGTATAAACGATATTCATTGAATATTACTAATACATATTTTGATGTGCTTCCACGTTCTAAAGTCTGTATGTTTATATTTGTAAATAATGTATTTTGATTTTTTTTTTCTATTTTAAGGTAGTCCTTCACCGGACGATGGTCCTAATAAGAGTGAAAACTCTGAAAACGGGTACGTAATTTATAGTTTTTCTCCTTTATTAATTGATTTCCAATTATATCAACGGGTAAACGGGTAAATAATGCCATGGTAAAGGAATTAAAGGCATATATCAAAATACGCCATAGAATTAAATTGTGATATACGGTATTATCAATGCCCTGACCTCCCTCTTCTAAATATTCACCACATTGCGTATTCTAATGCTCAAAAACCCATAAAACTCGATTTGCTACAATACATCTATTACCGTTGTAAAGTATATAGGCTGTACAATGAATTTAGTTATTTCTGATACTGCTTCTCTCATGCAAAAGAAAAAAAACCCAATGCAATGAAACACTCCTTATTTTCCCTTTGAAACCATTAATTCATCCTCTTTTGAATTGGCAATACCATATTCAATTATTAAGGTTTGATTGATTATTCTATAAGTTCTACTGTAAGTGCTTAAGAATAATTATCTTTCACTTCACTTAGTCTGGCATGTTTATTGAATAATGCAACACAGAAACTTTGGGTATTCTAACAGTGATATTAGACTGCATTTTCTAGTTACATGTATATAATAGCAGCCAGTTGCCGTTGTCTTTGCGAGGGGAAACATGATGATTTTATATTGTAAATGATCGTATTATTATCATGTTTATGTATATTCTATTTTTTTTTCAAGCTGCATTACATGAACTCGCACAACATCACTTTTTATGTCTTTAATGGTGTGATTGCATATTTAAAAGCGAGGATTTCTTATGGTTATTTCAGACGAGAACATTTTAAACTAATTTTTGTTTATGTAGCTGATTTAATGATTTTGAAATTGAATCTGATGTCTTATCGTAACATCTGACGCTTGCGCATTTAAAATTATTTTTTACGGAATTGAATTTTTACGGAATTGAATTTTTACGGAATTGCATTTTTACGGAATTGAATTTTTACGGAATTGCATTTTTACGGAATTGAATTTTTACGGAATTGAATTATCATTTTGAAATTGATTCGGCTGTTTTCTTTCATGTCATTTCAGTGAAAATGAAGCGCAGTTCGTCCCGCATGTAGGGGTCGTTGAAGAAAGCATTTCTGTTGGTGAGAATTATCAAGTTAAGATGAAAAAATGATTGAAATAATAATGATAGTTAAATAAATAAAAACCTTGTTTCAAGGAATTGTTACACTACATTTTAAAATCGATTTATAAATCGAAAATACGTTCACAAAAAATAAAAACATGTTCGAAATATTTAACCGACCTATTTGAATACATAGGCAAGTTTTTCGCTCCAAGCTTACCAATAAATTCGGGTTGGAGCACTTTAATTTTTCACTCGTCATTTGTTATTTCGCAGATCCCAAAAAACAGCAGCTGATTGACAAATACCTGCAGCTGTACGATGTCCCATGGGACGCGCAGCTGGAAGACAATGCGTGGTTCCTGGCTGATAGCTGGGTGACCACCAGGCATATACACGATGACTATGTGCCGCAACTGGGTATGGAGTTTTTGATGGTGATGCATCTGCATGTTTTGAAGTGAAATCCTTTGTAGCAATATCCGAATATCAGTAAGAAAATATATGATATATGATTTGTATATAATCAAGCCCAGTCAACGCGGATTGAAAAAAAAATATTGAACCAGGATCGCCTATGGTATAGATATCTGAGCCGGCGGGGGTATGGATCAGGGTTTTGCGCAAAATAATTTTACTTGGTATAACATAAAAAGAGCTCACTTGGGGCTCCCCTTCCCTCTCCAAATCCGACATGTTCATTTATAATAATTTTTCTTAACACCGAAATCTACCCATACTTAGAACCATTCATTTACTTTCATTCGTTGATATGGTTTCCCTTTGCTGACAGGTGCGATAATGCAACGCATGGCCTCTGCTCGCATCATGAGTGCAGGGGTCGGCTACAAGGGCACGCAACTGAAACTCACCCTCAAGCTGTCCGGAGGGCGACGGGTCTCATTCAAACCAAAATGGTAAGGGAGGTCATTAGGTCAAATGGATTGAGGGTCGGTTGGGAAGTTCTCTTCAAGCCCAAATTGTAAATGAGTGAAAGCGCTTGGGAGGAGAAGGAAATATGTACATGCGGTGTTATAGGGGTTTTTCATCAGGGGGCATTTATTTGTCCATATTGCAAGCTATGTTTTAATGGGCCTTTACTGCATTTATTTTAAACAAACAATTTACAAAATTGGGATTTAACTTTGATTAATGATTTGACTTTGCGTAATGCCATCAACAGTAATGTTTGAAATGCTAATATTTTGATATGTATTAGAAACATCCGCCAATACAAATGTGAATATATCTATCTTGCAGGTACGAAAAAGACTACATCGTACACGGTCTGCCGTACGATGGTCGCGACAGACACAACGCAGAGATCGCAGCTTACCATTTACAGAGGTACATTGATTGTTAATTTACACCTCTCCGATTTACTTGCAGATTGAATAAACAAAATATGAAAAAAACGTCTCAATACTGCGGGAAAATATATTCAATAATCATAAGCGAAAGTGAATCCTTTGATATGAAGTAAATCGATATTTATTGTTTTTTTATAAAAAAAAAACTTTAATTTTTGGATGTTTTGACTTGTCTCAAATATTAATTCACGTATTGGGTGGATGCGCATACTTTGTAATCCAATAAATTGCAGATTGCTAGGTTACAACCGGGCACCAATTACCGTTGGAAGAACAGTCGACTTGCGCCGAGATATTCTACCGGTGGCTGAGAAAGAACTGAAAAAGACATTCTTTACTAATGGTATGTAACCCTTGACATCTCTCTTATATTTTATATATAACGGTTCATATAGAGAACTAAAAATAATACTTTTGACCAAAGGTAAGTTACCTTGCTTACTAAACGGTCGCAATGTCGATTGAGCTCCGCGAATGTCGTTTCAGACAACGCTGACGCTCGTCCGAAAGTCTATTTACTGGAATATATCATTTAAGCGCTGCGTATCTGAATGAAATATCGTCAAAATTCGTCTTCGCACATTCTGCGGCGTTGTTTTTTTGCCGGACACAATTTTACAGAAAATAACTGGTTGTAAGGGTATTCATTGCAGGAATCAAGCAGGGGGTTCATTCACAATTAACCCAGAAATCACATATTTTGCTCACTTAAAATAGTCGATGATAATTTGAAATCTTGTTGAAAATGAAAAAAAGACACATATATGTTTATACATGTTTAAGCATAACAATTACCTCGAGCCCCTCGATTAAAACATGTAATTGATTTTAAATGAATATTCGACTAGCCTCTAATAACCTTTGGTTTCTCTGTAATAAAAAAGTGGGTGTATCATAATGTGGGTCGTAAAATTGTAAATAACAATTGTAATGCGAGTGTCAGCATACCCTGTTAATTGCGTAGTGTGTGATTGATGAATAAATTCGTAAACAGTTGCATATGCATGTATCTGGTAAAGTAAGTGAAAATATAGTGTGTACCTTAGAACCAGCTTATTTGTTTTCATACATGTAGGCTACATTTAATCACAAAGACACAAATCCAAAAACATAAGTTAAGGAATGTTTAAATATAAACAATGTGAGACTTAAGCTTATTGTAGAATTTGAACATATACAGCGACGAGTCTTTTGGTTCAAAGTAAGGAATTTTCAATTGCTTTCCATCAAGAATATTTGTTTAAATATAAATAATAGAAAACGCTATAAGCACGATCATAATTCAATAATTGACCTTGATATGATGGATGAAAACATTTTTTTTTATGTAGGCCAATATATAGCCTAAATCTTATAAAATATATCTTTAAAGGGATCAAAAATTGAGACAAGAATATAATATAGTTACTGTCTGTAACCGAAAATTGGTCTCCTGCTGTTTTACCGACCAAACATCGAAAAGGACACTGTCTCGTATAAGATTATTGTTCGCAATTAGCTTAAAAGATAAATAAGCTGTTTTAGTTTTATATAAATTGACCTAATTATAAAACACACATTCAGCATTCTATATAAGAAACAAACATGAAGAAAACAAATTTAGGCACTTTTAAACAACCCTGACCGGCTTGACAATGGAAAAAAAAAAACAAATACAATTTTTATGATCTCACCAGTGGTTTAAGGGCTTGTGCTTATACTAAAATCTAGAATGTGTTGAATACGCTTTACCCTGCAAATTATGTATGAAACCTTTATCAAAATAAATATTTTCTTACCATGCATACCATGGATTTCGACACGTATTTTACAGCAAGTGCCTCTACTGGAATCGGTCAATGTGTCGGTTAAGCTTTACTCTGTATATAACTGAAATTGAACTTTAAGTAATAAAAAAAAACAATAATTTTTATATTTCATAGGTTCCAACACGTGTTTCTACGGCAAGTGCCTCTACTGCCTGTCCCAGGCTGACGGCGTCTGCGGTCAAGGTACGCAACTAGAAGGCGCCATGGTGCTTTGGTTGCCAAGCGACGCCAAGTTCCAGAAATGGCGCAGTCCCTGGCAACGCGTTTATGACGACTCAGACCATCGCAAAGCCAAGTGAGATATATATGGTTGCTAAGGGGGAGGGGTGATAGGTTAAAGGGTGCCATGGTGCTTTGGTTACCAAGCGACGCCAAGTTCAAGAAATGGCGCAGTCCATGGCAACGCGTTTATGACGACCCGGACCATCGAAAAGCCAAGTGAGATATACAATGTATTTGATTACTAGGGGGGAGGGGGATTTCAATGGATGATTATGTTTCCATGAGATATTCCGTTTATTGTATGTCGTTTTTTTTTTCGCGTTGTTCCTGGCAACGACCTCGGTCATCGTAAATCCAAGTGAGTTATATATTGGCTGTTGAATTATGTGTTATTTAGTCCTTTTTTGTGTGCCGTCAAAGGCCCTGATGTAAAAAAAAATCATAATTTCAAAAGCTCCCCAAAGGCAAAAGTTTACGAAATTATGGAGTTTTGACATGCGGGGCATAAGACAGAAAATAAAAAATATATAAGGCAGAATTGCTGCATTTTATACTGTATGTTTGACCTTAAAGACTGAAATCAATTCCATTGGCTATTGTTTCATTCTTTGATAAAATGTCCAATTATGTGTCATTAAAATATTTCAGGTGGGAGGTGGAGAGCGATTACTGCGACTACGTTCGCCACAAATCGCCCTACGACTCGGGCCCACGACTCATGGATTTGATCGACGCAGTGGTCATGGACTATATTCTCGGTAAGGGAGCAAACATTAATATGCTATCACTGTCTATTCTATTAATATGTATTCTTCTTACTTTTTCGTCATGGGCTTTATTCTCGGTTAGTGCGCGGTTAAATTTATTAAACCAATCTTCGGATCTAGCTTCAGACTACAGTTATGAACTAAATTCTCGGTAGGAGAACCAACTTTTAAAACCTTAATACTGATCTGGTTTGTCATAATCTGTAACAACCCTTTATCACTTTATCACCTTGCAGGAAACGCAGACCGGCATCACTACGAGACATTCGACTCGGACCTTGAATCTATTATCGTTCTCTTTGACAGCGGTAAAGGGTAAGTAAACATTCACTTACGTTTTGAATGAATAAAATGTACATATAAGTTTCGGCCATTCAAGCGAAATTCAAGGTCCCATCCAATCGATGTTGTTTTCTCCATTTTGAAGCAAAAGTATGTTGCGATGCTTTGTACTGTGCGCTATCAAATCACGTGTGACCATATATTATTATGATGACAATTGTAAGAATAATTTAGACGTCTATTTTTAAATTTCTGAAATATTTTTTGTCCAGATTACGGAATCCATACTACGATGAACGCACTATATTAGCGCCTCTATACCAGTGTTGCCAGTAAGTTCTTAGACATACTTCTTTACACATAAATATCGTAACTAAAGTATTCAACCATATCAGTCGTAAAACAAAGGCAGTCAAAAACCTGATTCAAAATGTAAATGTATGATTCATGTTAGTCTTTTGTTTAATATTATTCAAATGTACTATGCGACATTTGTAAAGGAATATTATACGACATTAACCAATATGCACCTTCCAATTAAAATGCAATCCCCTTTCTTTGGCTTTCGCAGAATTTTCAACCACACCCTACAGCGCCTGTGACTTATGCTCTACAATATACACACATCAAATAAAATACTAAAATTTAAATTACATTGATGTCAAACTCCTGTATCTCCCCACAGAATTACATTAAAATCAAAATCACTCTCTGTCGCTCTCGCAGAATTCGCAACCGCACCCTACAGCGCCTGCGCGATTTCCAAGATGGCGTCCTAACTCGTGTATTACGTCACATCCTGTCACGTGACCCCATCGCACCTGTTTTGGCGGAAGTCGATTATTCGGCATTCGAACGGCGAATCAAAACACTGCTTCGCGAAGTAGGGACGTGTATAGAGAAAAAGGGTGAAAAGCAAGTGGTTGTGAATGATTATTATATGCCAAGGCCGATATTATAGTAGCGAATGGCTTGATATCTAGGTGCTATATAAACTTATGTAAATAAACAAATATGATAAATATATTTTGCATAGATTTTACATAAACATTGTCATAACGTTATGTTAAGTTAGATGATTTTTTGTTGAAAATATAGTTTAGCACATCAAACTTTTGATACTAATGTTTGTTACATATATTTCGTATACAATTTTAGTTCTTGTCTAGAGATATTTTGGTGGATGAATTATGATTGTTGAATATATTTTTTTCACATAAAATTTTTGTTTGCGGATTTAGTCAATGTGTTGAAGTTGGGTGTTAGTTGGTTGAATTTGTTGAAGTTGTATGTTTGTTTATAAAGGTAAGAATGAATCATTTTTGTTACAGCACGAAGTAGACATGAAAATTGGGTATTAGATTAAGATGCACTTATTGGTATTAGCGGTATCTGCCCAAAATGTCTCCGGCCAAAAAGTTTCCGGCCAAAAAGTCTCCAAAAGTGACAGCATGTGCCAAAAAGTCTCCGGCCAAACAGTCTCGAGTCATAAAGCTTCCAGATATAAAAATAACTAGAGGGCACTCATAGGGTGCATATCTACGATCTTCTTGAGGTGTCGATTCACATATAAAAAATGAAAAAATAGGCTTGTACGGGTATATAAATGGTTAACTTTAGACTTATACATGGTTAACAATATTCTAAGAACCGAAATGCCATTTACTCAATTTCAACGAAAATGTAGTTGCGATGTTTTACGTTTGCACGCCAGAATTATCGTCGTTTCATTTTTTAACATTAATATAATAGCCTAAAGTACAAAATGTAACGGATGCTCACTGTGTTGCTGCGAGCACAACGTGAATATTGATTATGCAGTTATTGCAGCAGCGCGCTTATATAGCTGCTCCCTCTCCCGCACGAGAG
>LQRL01057023.1:24798-38191 GCA_001703475.1 Hydroides elegans
TTCTTATTGAACAATTATTAAATACTCCATTCACAACAGCCAATGAGAGACCGGAAAAATTCATAGTGTTTTTCAGCATGGCAATAATGAAGACATTTGTGTGATCAGATGGTGTGTGTTTAGCATCAAATATATTCAATATTATTTATAAGATCACAATCTAAACCCCCTATGCAGCATCAGACGACTGTCTTTTATAATGTTATATAAAATAATCAGTCGATTTTGGACTTGAACATATAGAAAATCGGTGTACGGGAACCCAGCCGCTAAAATTCAGAAAAGCAAACCAAACGCATTACCTGCGATTTTTCGTTCTACGAAAAGATCGCAGATAATTAAATAAACATCATAGTTCAACAATTTTATTCAGGACCCATATCCTCCGCTCAACTTAAGCTTAACCTTACCCTTAAAACCAATGTAAAAGGGTGGGGAACATCGTTAGTTTAAGGTTAAGGTTAAAGCGGAGAATATGGGTCCTGGTGTCTTACCTTAGATTTATTTCTTTATAGTGGACAGAAATTATTTTTCTCAGGACCCATAGTTTAGAACCTTTATGATGCAAAATTTAATGGCCGGGAACTTTTTGGCTGGAGACTTTTTGGCACATGGTGTCACTTTTGGAGACTTTATGGCTGGAAACCTTTTTGGCGAAAACTTTTTGACCCGGTTTTGTTATTAGCGATGTATAAACCGGGGATTTTTTTAGTTACAGCAAAGATGAGTTATAAAGCACACACATGCAGGTTAGTTACCGAGATGGCCAATCAACTTACAGACACCTTCAAAAGTGTAGAAATTTTAGTTTGGGGGAATAATTCATATATTTTGAGAAATAGTTTTGTTTATTTTTCATGAAAAGTTACAGGGTACTAGACCTGTCTTTTAACAATTAATAACTCAAAAAAATGTTCGCGAATATCACATACTGTATTTGTTATCCGACTTTTATCAAGACGGGTGTCACCCCCAAAAATGACAAAAAGCCCTATTGTCAAAAGGCCATAATGCACTCTTAGCATAAGAGCCCATAGCTCTAAAACAGGCATCAGTACACTGCATATACGTTTGTTGGTCATTTTTTGGGTAAAGAGTCAACTCGTAGACAAACCGACTCGTAGACACACCGACTCGTAGACAAAATGTCGTACTCGTAGACAAAATAAAAGTCAACTCGTAGACACGCGAAAGTCAAGTCGTAGACACCTAAAAAGTCAACTCGTAGACAAAAAGTTCGTTGCAACCGCGGTAAAAATATGAGGTTTTGTCTACGACTTGACTTTTTTCGGTTGGGATTTCAGAAGCAATAATAAGAATTTTGTTCGGTTCCCTCGCAAAAATACAATACTAATTTTGCCATTTTATTTTTATTTATTATTTTTATTTTATTGAATGGGTGAAATTGATTACAATTTTAATAAATTATGTCAACTGTCTCATATGATTTATACATAAACAATGTATAATGACTTGAGTAAGATGTTTAGCTTTGATGCGATTAGTTTTTTTTTCACATCCCCTCCTCCCCATTTAATGCGCCAACAGTTACATGATCTCCATCGCAACCTAACATGGCTATGAACATTAAGGTGGGGATTAGCGAAGGGGTATGGCAGCATTTTGAGTTATCGTGTTTTGAGATGATAATGTTGTGGGTCAATCACGTAGTGGCCTCATACCGAAGCGTGATTGCAACTGCTGAGTCGAAGTGCGTTGCAATTGGGACGTGTACTTGACTACTCAAAATGTTAATTTGTAATTGGTTCCTTACCAGCCCGGAGTAGGTTACCCCTCGAAAAAAAGTGATTTTTTTGGGGTCGTATGTATAACATAGATTCTACGGTGAAAAATGTGAGTTTTGTCAAAATTTTGGCGTTTCAAACCTATGAGACTGTTGACATAATTTATAAAAATCGTCATCAATTCCATCCATCTAAACATTAGAATTAAATGGCAAAATGTAGAATTGTATATATATCGTTGCGAGATAACCGAACAAAATGCTTATTTTTGCTTCTAAAATCCCGACCGAAAAAAGTCAAGTCGTAGACAAAACTTAATATTTTTAAAGTGGTTGCAACGAAATTTTTGTCTACGAGTTGACTTTTTGGGTGTCTACGACTTGACTTTCGCGTGTCTACGAGTTGACTTTTATTTTGTCTACGAGTACGACATTTTGTCTACGAGTCGGTGTGTCTACGAGTGGGTTTGTCTACGAGTTGACCAAAATCCATTTTTTGGGGTGATACCCGTCGTCGCAAAAGTCGCATAACAAATAGAGTATGGGAAGTCCGCGAACGGGTTTTCGAGTTATTCATTGCTAAAAGGTAAGTCGAGTATCCTTCAACTTTTCAGGAAAAAAGTACTTCTCGAAATATGAAAATTATCCTTCCAAACAAAAATTTGTATACAGTTTTTGAAGTGACTGTATAAGTTATGCCAACCAGGTCATTTCAGGATTTTCCGTGTAATGTTGTCAATTATTTCGTAGTGAAATGATATTTATCTCATATTTTATGACACTTGATATAGGTTTATCTTTGCGTAAGTTGTTGTTGCATTCGAAACCAAACTGTGTTCATGATATGTCTAATTTCAATATGTCTAATTCTTGTATAATCACTGATAAAAAATCCTTGCGATACATTATTGCGTGATTTTTCTAAGACGTTTCCTGCTTATTGTTCACCATTTCTAGTTGAAATAATCGAAAATGTATTTATTTAGATAATTCTTTAGATAATGATTCCCTTTTGATTGTGTGCCCACTTTATAATATAGCATGTGTTTTTTTAAAGACTGACTAGCTAAATGTTAGTAAATTGTCTTTTGACACTTCGCAATTCTGCTATGTTTACATTCATGTTTAATTATGATAATAAGGTGCACCTATTAATTACCTGCAAAGATCTGTTTGCCGAAACAGTATTGTTGTGAGAATAATGTCTATATCATTACATGAATATATAGAAAATATATAAGAGTTAAATGTGTAGATGTAATTAAATACATGGAGGAGGGTTCATTTATGTTAACGATAGACACATTATTGCATGTTGTATTACAATGATAAAGCAAAAAGGAGTGTAAATTATCGAATTTCCTGTGTAAGAAAAACAAACTATCTGTTATTCTGTAATAAAACATGTTAATAATCGTTTAATAAACAAATCATGTATCTTTATTAAAATTATCTTGCATTGCTTGCCATGATGTTTGCATTTGTATGCTCTTAAATTATATCCTGGCTAGAATGTTTCATAAAGAGCGAAATGCTTTATGTCCTTTCTACTATTTCCGGCCTGAAAATCGTTTATAAAGAGGGAGCCTTACGCCGGGCAGTGAAACACCGTACGGTCCTCGGCGAAACAACTGCAAAACAAAAGCTGTGTCAGGGTTTTGTAGCTTGTATAAAATCGTTTTTATTCCAGAAAAAAAAACATCGGAAGGGCATTTAATAATCAAAATACTTAATGGTTTGAGGGCAATCACTTGGTTGCTGTACACCCGGATATGGGCAAGATCGTCCAACCCTGTACCCTCGGGTCCAGTAAACAACGCATTATTATGACACTGGTTTCCTTGTAATGTTAGGGGTCGGGCACTATAAATTCCAGCAAATAAATTTATATTAATGAGTAAATTTTAAAATTCACTCGGCTGCATATGCCTTTTACTGTATTGAATTTAATGGATATTTTGGGTTTTTTGTCAACTCGTATTCAATTTATTTGATGTTGAATATATATTTCTTTCTACATTTATATAGATTTATTTAATAAAATAATGTAAAAAGATATAATAATGTAAAAAAGATGTACTTTGTAAAAAAAAACTATTGTTATACATCAGGTTCGTTCATTGGTCTTAGAAAGCCCAATTTATTTGTGTCATTTGTTTTAATGTGAAAAAAGCAAACAAACAAATCGCTGCCTTATTGTCGTCTTTTCCATATATTGTCAGTGACCATGTCAGAGATTTTGTCAAATCCGACTGCCCGTAATCTACTAGAGTCTATAAACATGGATACATCGATTTTGAATTTACAACATTTATATAAATAAAAATTACATTAATAGAAATCAATGTAATTTTCTAACCAGAATGATTATCGAGCTGGGGGTATATCTATTTTTTTGTTTTTTTTTTTTTTTCCACTCAATAATAATGTTTTGCTGGTTAAGGTTCTTCTGGTTGTTTATACTTGTTAATGCAACTCTTCTGAGACAAATATCGTATGAAACTACTTTACTATGTTATTCGAAATAGCTGATAGATTGTAGATATCAAAAGGGAATGACCCATTAATAGTTCACACTATTAAAATACTTTCCTTAAACACATATAGTTGCGAAATAGGAAGAGTCTATTCAAATGTTTAACCAAACTTATGTAACCCAAACATCATTAAAACACATCATAGCATGCATCTTTCCGATTTATATGACTATAATGCATTTATCGGTCCGGGAAGCCAATTATCCGCGGTATGTTAAAGAAAATATGTTTTATTAATACGTCATCCGTTCTTTGTTCACAGAAAAAAAATCTGTTTGGTGTAAAAATGCGTTACAATAAGAAAAAAGGACGATGATGGCTTGAGATATAAAGAAAAGAAAAGCATTTACTACTGCAATTTAACGTTAACAAAAATGTCAGCATTAAATTAAACGTAATCATATGGGACCAAGGCCAAACTTAGCACATATCGTGTGACAAAATAGGCACACATAAGAGCATATGCGTCGGGACTCCCGTTCAGCCTTAGAATATGTAAGTATAGGATAAAGTACGAGGTCAGTCCATTAATTAAAATATTGGACAGTTTCGAGGCGCAGCCGAGGCACCTGCACAATGTTTAAATTAATTGAGTTGTCCGAGTACTTAATTTAGCCGACTTAGTTTACTGTCCATTATTAATAATAATGGATCATGAACACAAAGGGACTGTAAACTAACCACAAGATAATGTTGATGCCCCTATTCGGCGTTTTTATATCCTTCCCCAAAAATACATTGGCGTCCACGTTTGACTCTTATTTATGATACATTGGATCTGTTCATCTTTTTCTGGATGATCAATGCATTTAAGGCGTGCGGCCTCAGATTTGAATTTTAATCCAGCAAGTTGAACAATTTGATTTTGGAGTAACATGAATGTGTTTTTAGCATTTTGCGTGGCTGTTTCTCTGTTTTAGCACCTTCAGTTTCGCAACAAACTTCTCATATGTTTTCGGTAATTTGCACTGTAAAATCGCCCTCAATGCAAATCTGTATTTCGGTAGAAATATGAAATTCAACCAAGGATCAACAGAGGTCCCTAAATTGAAAAACAATACTCCGATTATAGTAGCGTCATCATAGCTTAGAGAAGCTGGTATGTAGACAATAGCACTGATAACAATACTAACGAATACCAAGCCAGTTGTAAATATATAAAACCGTAGATTCTTCACTTTTGAGGCGATACTTGGAATCGATTGCGACTCTCCACCAGAGAGCTTACTGAGATCCCTATGTGTCTTAAAGAAGTAAATCATAATATTTCCATAACATAGAATTACAATAACAACTGCTAACAACCCGGGTCCAGCATGTGCGAGGTGGTGTATCAGGGCAGTTTTTTCATGGATTCGGGAAAAACACAACAAGTTAAAAGTTTGGGGAATTTCCATTGTGTCCTCGTCCTGAAAGGAAATTTCCGTTGTCTCATTGAAAAATGACTCGTCTATTGTGGCGTTTAAAGTGGAAAGTTCCATGGAATTTTCCAATAGATTTCGCGCGTTTTCTTCTGCTGCCGATGTAGATGAGGATATAGAACTGATTACAAATTGAAAGATAAACATGGTTATCCAAATAGTTATTAGCATCCATAAATATGCCTTTTTGGCAATGTATGTTAGATAGCCACTTAGTTTTGTTATCTTGATATAGCGATCTATGGCGATTGCTGCGATTGTTAGGAAACGACCGTGAATAAACATGACCTGCAATAAAAGCATATAATGTTTTATTTTGATTTCATAGAAACATGAGATCACTTAAAAAGTTGAAAACTCTTATGTATAAGATATGATAAAAAAATATATTATCGCTTTTTACGCCATTATCCACATTGTCATTAGTCGATCGGCCTAATGCAAAATGAGTGTGTCAATAGACGCCTAGTTCAGCAAATCATCAACATTTAAAGACATATTTATATTTGCTGTATTGATTCATAACCTTTTTTATAATAATTTTATATTTTAAATAGTTTATTTCTATGAATGAATAATGATCCAGTGGTGGTCAGTTTGCCACAGATGGACGAAACATCATCGAATCATTAGGAAAACGAGAAAAAAAAACGAGGTTTGTCTTACCTTGACGTTAAGGGCAAAATTACACATCACCAAATGTACATCCTCAATTCCATCAACATATCCTAAGGCGCCTGCGAGTTCGAAACTCAGCAGACCGATGCGCGACAACGAAAACATATTGCATACCGCCAAATTCGCCAGTAAATAACCGACGGGTGTGCGACACTGTTTCGAAAGCACCCATGAGGTAAGAACGAGTGCATTGCCGGTCAAAATGCTAAGACATAGGACGTTGGATGATAAAAAGAGTGTTAGTATGAGCAGTCTATTTCCTCCGAAAAGCATATTTTTCTTCTTGTTTGCCTTTTTATTATTGTGGATTAACCTTTAAATAAAATTTCAATATATTTTTTCTTTCAATCCATGACATTTGTTATATTTATTTTGTTTTATCACAATAATTAGTTGTTGTCTTTACTTTTATAATGGTTATTTTTTCTATCATACTTTTTTTCGTGAGAATATTTCATTCATATACAGTAACCACAAAAAAACCCGACAAAATTCACATCATATGTGTTATAACTAACACATAGACTAGTCAAGCATCCAGGATGCACAATGTAAGTCATAAGACTCATTGCCTGCGATGGTATTTAAATAATGAGCTTATTTGTATATACAGTATAATGAAGAGAGACATTAAGCACATCTTTGGCTTCAAAAGACGAGAGAAGGTATGTGTTGGTACATTCTGTAAACATGCCCTTTGAAAAGGTGTAAGAAACCTGACTAAATATTAATTATAGTTATAATTATGCTAATAGTGATTACCGTATTCTAAGCAAACGCCCCCCGGTGCGTTAAGATGGTGTTGCGTCGAATGTCGTGGGTAGGAGGAAGTAGTGCGAAAAGGAGGTAGAGGGGCGTTTTCAAACATTCTTCTAAGGTTAACGAGCGTCATTAATATAGACAATAAGTAAAGCCACTGTGCTTCTACATGTAGATAGTTCTATATAAAACGCAGCTTGCCATATAAAGGATGTCGTCCGGCTATTTAGACGAAGTTGACCGTTAGATTTGAGATAGAAGTTTTGTTAAAAGGTATCTTAATCCATATACGAAACAAAAGCAAATTTAATCAAATAAGTACCGATTAGGGTAATAATTATTCATACATCACCACATTAAGAAGAGCCGACGGGTTATTTTTACAGGTTAACCAGGTAGGTCTCCGGCCAGTTTCAAATTCCTGATTTTTCCTGTTGTTTCTTCCATGAACCGAGATGGATGCTCACACTAACCAAACTAGTGATTAATCTCAAATCATAGCTATGATAATTAGGATTGTCATCCGAGCGTCAAAGCCCAAGCGATGATGTTAATGGGTATCTTTACAATATGCAAGCGCCACAGGCTTCAGTGCTCCTTTCTAAAAACCAATGGCCGGTTGCACTCCGCGGGGTAGCAACACTCGCCATTTTATTAAAATTCATGTTTCTTGTCTGGTTTGCGTTCAAAAGATATATTTATGAACATTATAGATATTTATGGGCTTAATAATAATCGTTAAAATTTCAGTTTGTGGCTTCTGGAGGGGAAATAAACCAGCGCTGATTGGAGCTTACGCCGTGGAGTGCAACCGGTTATAGACTTTATGGAGAGCGCTCAGAGCAAGATCTACATATCAATGCCGTGTAGATTTGAACTCATTATACATTTGATATTTTGGAATTCTCAAGATTCTTGTTACGCCTTATTTATTAACAACCAGTTCGTAATGCCGTATTGCCAGTATTGGAGTATACCCGATGGAGACTAGTCTTGGTACATTAAATTACAATTCAATCTGCAGGTTTAACAAGGAAGAAACATTTTCTGTAAGACTTAAAATATGACCTCGTATATAAAATGTCCGTTGAGTTGAATGATGCGGGCTCAGTTATTGAAACTAGAGTTTAATGTTTCACTTCATTAGGCTAAAAATATGAGTGGTCAAGAGTTGTTTTTCAATGGAAGAAAAGAATGCTACACGAGCCTTTGTTATGTGTTCTTGTTAACTTTTAATTATTTAGTATTAATGAGTTGTTGAACAAGATACATATGACCGCGAAACGCAGGTGTTGATGGAGCAAGTCGTATTTATAAAGATATACAGCAATGTACTGCGCATTGAAATGAAATATTCACGTCTGTTCAATCATTTTTTATTTCGACAGTAAAATCTTTCAATGTGTACAAATAACTACAAAGTATAAATACAAACAATATCATTTTACCATGGCTTCATAAAATCATCTTTGTGTTGGTAACAAATTCAAACCGCATACAAATTTGTCTTCCGAGTTGTTCTAGACTAATAAAGTATTCAATGTTGTGAAAATGCAATCAAACCAATTTTTCAGCTGAATTGATACACATACCGATTTTATCACTTAAGTATATGTCAAGGTACCACTACATTTTAACTTCTTAAATAATGTTTCTTTTTTTACTGTTACTATTTTCTTCCTGATACATGAACAGGAAACCAAATTACAAAATATTTAAAGTCTCAACTACTCATAGTTATCAAGGATACAAAATAGATACGCTCAACACTTATAATTTTCAAGACATTAGACTTTTCCATGTTTTCACTCGCGAATAAAAACTCTATGTTATATAGCTTCTGCAGACCGATGAAGCTATGTTACGACAGTTTTTTTTTTTTGTGTGTGTTTCCTCATTGAAACCCTTCTCGAATTGAGAGGAAATTGTTCAAATAATTTAAATGCGTGAAGGTGGAAAGGAAATCGCTCCAAGCATGTCATCTTTCAAGACTAGTCCTTTTGTCCTCATCAGGGTTCCGCGGCCGTGCATCTATCGTCCCTCGACTGAAACAGAAAAAAAGGATTTGTTACAAATAATGGTAAACGAACGGAATAAAAATATATATTAAACGATTGAAATACAATACGAAGACCTAATTCGAATTCTATTTATACAGATTGACTGCAATATTGAAAATTTTAGTTCGGACATAACACCCACTAACCTTTATAACTTCGTTTAGACAACTCAAGTTTATCTTACATGGAGAGTTAATGGTGTCATCTTTGACTTGACGAAAGAGCCTACAGAAAAGGCACATCGCTCAAAGAAAGATATTTTATTTTGCTGATATTCTGATATATGAAGATACAAGATGATTTTCATATAAATGGTTAATCAGCGAGAAGTATTACGCATAACTAAGGTGACGAACGGCGATTGTTTTAAGATTCAATTGGTTTTTTATATAACTGTTTTTGAGAACTGATGTCCTTTTATTAAATCATTAATACGTGTGATCTTTTCCTATACGAATTTGCCCACTGAAAGAACAATTTCGCTCAAACAAAGACATTTATCTAGCTGGCTTTCTAGGATGTGGTAGAAATTTATAGTTCTACCAATCGCTGGTTGCTACCAGCAACAGATCACTTATTCTGTCGCGTGAAAGAAAATATCCGGTTTCGACTTAACGATCAACTTAACAAGCAGTCTCATAACATCATTTTGTTATTAATCAGAGCAATTATTTTTATTATTGGTGTCATCTTTGACTTGACGAAAGAGCCTAAAGAAAAGGCACATCGCTCAAAGAAAGATATTTCATTTTGCTGATATTCTGATATACGTAGATATCAGTTAATCTACATATAAATGGTTAAACAGCGCGAAATACCAATGACGATGAGCATCAACAGCAGTAAAAGTTAAAGAGTTATCTATTTTATCTTTATCAAAATTAAGTGGTCTAGATGTGAAAGGTAAACATTGTAATCTTTTCCTATACGAATTTGCCCATTAAAAGAGCACCTTCGCTCAAACAAAGATGTTTATATAGCTGGCTTTCTAGGATATGGTTGATACTTAGAATTCTACCAATCGCTGGTTAATACCAGCGCGAAATAATGTATTGCTCCATTTGGACCATTTATAATTAAAGCATATGATGTAATACAACCGTCTGATACAATTCCACTGAAAACCTAGATCTTTGACAAATCAAATTTTCTCATGAATGAGAAGTTTCACGATACAATGTGTATAGAATCTCAAGCAGTCCGATATGAAAACCTTCAACTCATGTATTCAATATCGGTGTTATCTTTTCCTATACGAATTTACCCATTGATAGAGCAACTTCGCTCAAACAAAGATATTTATATTGCTGGCTTTCTAGGATATGGTAGATATTAAATAGCCTACCAATCGCTGGTTAATACCAGCATAACTTATCCCTAACAAACTTTGTGTGATAATAGGTGTTCACACCAATATGAAACAAAAATCGGATGTAAATTTTTATATTTATGTTATCTTTTCCTATACGAATTTGCCTACGGAAAGGGCAATTTCGCTCAAACAAAGATATTTATTTCGCTGGCTTTCTAGGATGTGGTAGAAATCTATGGTTCTACCAATCGCTGGTTACTACCAGCACTATGCGTTGAAAGTTTTTTTTTAGATTACTGACTAGTCCTACCCGCTTACCTCGTACCCCGCCTATCGTCATTTTTTCGAATCCCCCACCCTATTTTCATAGGGTTATGGTCAACTCGCCCAATACCCAACTCGCCCAATTTTCTTAACCAACTCGCCCATTTTTTTACCAACTCGCCCAAAGTCAACTCGCCCAAAGTGCTTGGTCAACTCGCCCAAAATGGTTACCAACTCGCCCAAATTTTTAACCAACTCGTCCATTTTTTTGTACAACTCAACAATATTTTGGCAATTATTTTTAGCTTTGTTTTGTTTTTTAGAAAAATGTTATTGATTTTTTTCCCCTCAGAATTAATTCATGTATGTATATTTTTGTTTAAGATAATGAGTGTGAAAAAAAATCAAGTAGTCAAATTTGATAGTCGATCGCAGTAAGGACTGTTATCAGTTTGGGGTTATTGTTAAAATTGTAAAAATATGTTCGCCTTAGTTGAACTACAAAACGATTAATTGAATTATATATATACAGGGATTTATCTACAAATGTTTGAGTGTGCGACAGCGGGCGCATTCCGAATGATTTTTGTGCGACATTTTCGAAAACTGTGCGACAGTGAAAAAAAGTTGTGCGACAATTTTAAACTTCTAAAAAATTCAATTGTTTTTTTTTTTTTTCAAATTAAAGAAAAAAACAATAAAACACAATATATTTGAATCAACATTTCCATTTCAATTCGTTCAATCTTATTGGTCACTCATCTTTACGTGAGTAAGAACAAAACTCGATTAAGTTCTATATGAATAAATTATACAATGATCACAAATGGACCAACAAAACCTATCTACCTGGATATCTCTAATATATCTAAATAGAGTCTTTTTTGTCATCCATTAATAACATTTTCCATCGTCATACCATCCAGGTACGGACCTGATTTTGATTTTACTGCTCATATTCTAACTCAAATATTCCCCTTTCTTTAGCCTGTGTTCACTTTCAAGGCTACTTCAAAATGTATTTCTTTGTGTATTGAGGTTTGTAGGTTACAAAGGTCCGTACAAAGTGATGCCAAATCAATTGTAATTAATGCATACTCAAAATATAAACAGAACAAAAGGTCAATAAATCAATTACAATGCAACCATGGAAACTATGACCGACTACTGAATCAAAAGATGCTCAAATACGAAAAAATGGACACATTTTAAAATAATATATGACACAATGGGCGCATTACGTCAAAAACTGTGCGACAGGACGGGCGCATTTGGGCCGAAAGTTGTGCGACATTTGGTAAAATTGTGCGACATTTTCCACAGTCGCACAGGTAGATAAATCCCTGTATATAGGCCTATGGGTGAAAGGCTGAATTCAATATTAACTCAGTATAAGTATTGTTTATATTTAATGCAATCGTTGTAATAAGTTATTATGAAAAATAATAATGAAATTGTACTTTAAAGCGAAAGTTTATATTTCAAAAATGTTATTTTAAATAATAAAATGCTTATGTATAGGGGAGAGCGGGGCACGTTGTGCCGTGGGGCACGTTGTGCCACCCCACTTATCTCGTAATCCACTTATGAATGTTTTTGGTGATTATTATCAATAGAAGGGCATTTTCATTTAGTACATCCCCAATAAAAATAAGCTCCAATCGGGACCAAAGATTTTGTCAGCACGCATTTTTCCATTTTTACATACCAAAAGCAAGGTTTGGGTTTTGATTTTTATAATTTCTGTTTTCCAAGAAAATATCAAGAAGATCCTTTTTGGTGGATAAATGCTATCACGTTGGACTAATTTGCCATCAAACAAAGTTTAATTAACCTTACTCTTATACAACCAGAGGAGCGGTCGGATTAGTGGCTCAGGGTGACAGCGGGGCACGATGTGCCAGTCATGAATGGGGCACGTTGTGCCACAGTTATTTTCAAATATTTTTAAATTTTAAATGAAAATAATGATAAAATTTAATTTCAATTTAATTGATTTGATGTACGAATGGAATGCAGCATTTGAATTTCCACAAAACATATTTATTAAAAAAACTGCAAAAATTGCCCACATATTTGGTGTGGGAGTTTGTTGATGAGTAGAAAGAAGTTGAGGTGACTGGAAATAAAGAGAATATATGTATACACTTTATTTAAAATGTCAGTAAATATTATTTTCGTGTTTGATTCATGCCAATTTATAAAAATAATCGAGTGGTGCATCCTCTGTTATGTTATTGCACAACGTGCCCCACCTAGTGGCACAACGTGCCCCATGGGTGGGGTACGTTGTGCCATTTTTTTCCAAATTTTTGAGACTTGATTTATGTTACACTGATAAAGGAATGCCATTTATTTCTGGTACAAATATTAGAGTTAAGGTTACCCTATAATATTATTATAATTTAGCTGGGCAACTAACGTCACAGTCTGAGTGTGAGGAGAAAATGTTAAAAATGGCACAACGTGCCCCGCTCTCCCCTACTGTATAAATTATTGATATTTTGAAACAATCAACTTTTTTCGCAAAACACACGAAACAAATGTGAATAAAATTTGGGCGAGTTGGTTAAAAAATTGGGCGAGTTGACCAATGGTTTTGGGCGAGTTGACCAAAG
>LQRL01057031.1:10968-33367 GCA_001703475.1 Hydroides elegans
TTTTCTTTAACCAGGTATGAACGCGAGGAAGTTGTTGGTGCCTTTAAGATGGGTCTTCAGGGTATGGATCGTCATAATGGAGAAATAGCGGCTTACCATTTACAAAGGTAATCTGAATTGATTCTTGTTAGAAGTGCTCCATTAATAATAGCGTGGATAAAGTATTGAACTGCAATATGTCCCCAGGATGCAAAAAGGCATCATGAGCCCATGTTGAACTTTAATTTACTCATATTAGGTCATGATGAGGTTCTATGCAAACTTTGCAGATATGTACGATGCTATGATTATATGGAGCAACCAGAAAATAATTTTTATTTTGTCTATACAAAATGATTTCTGACTGTTTCATGTCTCTCATAACCTCAACGAATTCAATTATACTCAAACCCATATACTACAAATAATGTGAAAGCGTTGAACATTCCTTTTAAAAAATCATGACGTATTCTAATATCGATGCAAATCCTTGATGTCAGGATCATTTTAATACGCAATACACGTTTGCTAGTATAGTTATAAGCAACACAAATGTTGAACTAGAAGCTGGGTCATTGCCAACGCCTTGCCAATCTTGTTATTCAGGATTTTAGGCTTCAACAGAGCGCCTCTGGCCGTTGGCCGAAGGGTAGATATAATGCGAGAAATAGTTCCCAAAGCAACTGATCAATTGCTTGGAAACTGGACAAGACAGCAAGGTAAAGCAAATACCTACAAGTCTCATATCCAGCTAAATGAAATGCAATCTCGAGCTTAAATCAATGTCATAAGCGTCTATATACAGTTTTAAATACGTATGTTAAAATCGGTTATAAGGCTATACATGAAACGTTCTGTGTTATTTCCTAGCAAAATGTGTTTTAAATGTGTTCCTTAAGGGAACCTTAAAGGTTTGCCTAGGTTAGTTTCCCATAAGGAATGCATAAAAACACCTGGTGTATGGGGAGAAGTTAAATAGATTACTAACTGTGTGACCAGGACCTAATTTGTTATAGATGGCAAGTTATGTTTGCAATCCAATACAACGTACCGATACTCAGCAAAATGGCATCTACAGAATACATCGCTGCAAATCTGCTCGGATGAAAACGGAATACTTGAGGGCGCAATGATTCTCTGGCTTTCCACGTCATTTCGCAGCATTCAAACCACTAATTTGTAAATATGAAACCCTTTTTTTGTGAAATACGAACCCTTTCTTAACGGGTGTTGTCACGGGAGGCGGCCGAGTTTCTTACATGTTCTAAACAGTGGCTTAACATCCGTCTAGCATAAGTCTAACCAGTTATAATCGCTTCTAAATATTGCGATTATAATGAAATTGTGTTTGTCAAGTTTCATTCGTAAAATACATTTGAGTCGACAATGTTAATAAAGTCATAAATCATGATAATAAATAATATAATAAATAGATAAATAAATAAATTTTCTCCCCACAGATATATCCACCACAACGGCATATTGAAGTTTGTCTCGAACAAATTGAGCAGGGACCGGAAGAAATATCTGGATTTCATTGATTTAATTTTGTTCGACCATCTGATACAAAATTCCGATCGACATCAAATAGATCTATTCTATGGAAAGGGCTGTGCCCTTTTATTGCTAGATAATGGCAAATCGTAAGTATAGAGTGCTCTTTAATCATATTATAGTTTTGAATTCCACGAATTCAAAACGAGGCTATGTACAAGTGTACAAATACATTCTATATCGTAGATAAACATGTTTAAAGAAACATCATGGTAGAGATGATTGAGCATCTCGAATATTTATGTTAAAATACTTTTGCTGCTTTAAGTGTTTCTTTGCTTATTTTAGGTTTGGGAATCCATACAACACATCCCGCGTAATAACTAAGTGGTTTGAACAACATTGCCGGTAAGTGAATTAACATTTTCATCAATTCATTAGGCATTTTTTGGGTGTCATTAATTTATTTTATAATGTAAAGTGTATTTTACAAATACATCATTAACGTACAAAAGATGTTTGTTTCAAGCAAATATTGATAACATGTGTTCATTTATCAACACACTCTATTCATGTTACGTATAAAATGGTGTGCAAAAATGACGCATTTGATAATCTGTTTTATTATTTTACAGGGTGCGACGCAGTACTCACACTCGATTGAAACAACTAACCAATGGCAGATTAGGGCTATTATTACGTCACATTCTGTCACGTGATCCAATAGCACCTGTTCTTTGGCACAAACACTATACAGCTCTAGACAATCGATTGACTCATTTACTGTACATAATAGAACAATGCATATCAAAATACGATGAAGAAGATGTATTGTTACATGATTGAATGTATCAAGTTGAATATTGGTGCTAATTTATTAATGACGAGCACCCGAAAAGGGGCTTCTTTTTTTCTAATATTCTTTTTTCCATATATTTATAAATGATAATTAATCACAGGAAAGGTCATTGACTTTTGCATAGAGTTAATATTATACACTAAGGTAGTATTATCCCTTATTATTCGAACAATCGTTATCACCCTTTATTATTAAAAAACTAGTTACAATTACAGATTACTTATCGATTTCGATGTAGTGAGACTTGAAATCAGATACAAGTAAGATCTGAACGTGGAAAATATGTTAAAAATATAGAGCCACGTTTGATATTTATCATTTATTTTCACGCCAATCAATATAAGCATATGATCAATACTCACGACATAAATATCAACTAAATTTATCACAGTAAATAATTAAAAAGTAAAGATATATACATGATTCTCAATTCTATCACACTCAAAGCATTTTTTCATACAATCTTTCCTGGACACACAAAGAATTACAAACAGCATTTGATACGAAAATATTAAATCTATATGCAATATTTACATCTAAAAAAACAATAAATCCTTTTCAAACACTCATTAATGGTGTCTTGCGTTGTAGCCGGAAGTAATTATTTCTCCGCGGCAGAGGCACGACGATTTCCTGTAGCGGCGTGCTTTGGCTAGTTGGTGCGACTACAGGAGCGGCACTACTTTTCTTAGTGGCGACCATATAACCTGCAAAAAAAAACATTGTTTATACCCTGCATTCTTTTGGAGGCACTCTGTTCCCGAAACAAGTTGCATGTAACCATGTTCGGGGACACTTTTCTTTTGGGATGGTTACTGTAATGGTATTTGTCCCCGGGTACAGAGTGTTTCCAAAGAATACGGGGTATTTTTTTTTCAAATCAAACTCCGATATAATTGTAACAAAATATACTTGTGTTTCCGCATTTCTTAAGAATTGTTGTCATGATATAAACGGAATATACCAAGTATTCTAAAAGTAATGTTAAGATTGCTAGGTCGATCACATTTATCCTCACCAGACGAGATAAATAGTTTTTGAAAGCAATATTCGTATAAATGTATCCGCAAGTTTATTTGATAAGGCCTTTATCAAACTAAGAAATACATCATTCCAATTAAACTCTGTAGGGTAACATCGACTTATTTTTTGACGATTAATCTACACATAAAAAAAACTCATAATTAGCTCATGGTGATCTAAAAAATAACTCATATGAGGACAGTTTGGTATCATTATGAGGACTTTTGTAGACTAGGTTACCTATAAATGCGCCTGCAAGACTAATTAATATAACAGCCACGGCAACCACGATGTACGGCAGGATTTCCATGTCGACAACCTCTGACCTTTGTGTTTGACCTTGATTGCTTTGTTGCGCTTGCGCACTGTTGGCTAAAAAAACAAGAAAAAAGTGCTTTAAAAACTGCAATATAACATTATGTGAGTATGTGGAGTGCGTTATAATACTTACAATTAATTATATAAAAGACAAACGGATATGACTTATAAAATGGTCGAATCGGATATAGCAAGAGAAATAATCATGTGTATGGTATCCATTGAACATAATTGTTTATTAAAATATTCCCCAAACACATAATCACAGAATTCTATGAAATCTGTTAGGTCTGGTTTTTTTATTCTAAGAAAAAATATAGGCATTATACAAACCTAGTACTGTTGTTGCAATTATTGTTGCTGACACTTGTCTCTCTGTAGTCAACGAAACGCTATCCCTAGTAGTAACGTCTACGTTTACCGCCATATTGGATTGAGTATTTGTATCTTCTGAACCTGGATCCACTTCTCCTTGTCTATTATTATTGGGTGTTTGAATCTCGCCTATAACGATGACTAGACCACCGCCTGAATCACTTGCAGGAGTTGTGGTTCTTCCTGTTGTTTGTTCAGCGATTGTGGTTTCAGCAATCGTGGTTTCTGATTCGGTTGTGCTAAAGGGTAGGTTTGTGGTTGTGGCCTGGCCGCCTGTTTCAGGGATATTTGTTTCAGGGATAGTTGTTTCAGGGATCGTTTTTTCAGGAAAGGTGGTTTCTGGGACTGTTGTTTCAGGAATCGTTGTCACAGGGACTGTTGTTTCAGGAATCGTTGTCTCAGGGACTGTTGTTTCAGGGATCGTTGTCTCAGGGACTGTTGTTTCAGGAATCGTTGTCTCAGGGACTGTTGTTTCAGGAATCGTTGTCTCAGGGATTGTTGTTTCCGGGACTGTTGTTTCAGGAATCGTTGTTTCAGGGTTTGTTGTTTCAGGGATTGTTGTTTCTGGAATGGTTGTTTTAGGAACAGTTGTTTCTGGGACTGTTGTTTCAGGAATGGTGGTTTCTGGGACGGTTGTTTCAGGAATTGTAGTTACCGGAATAGTTGTTTCAGGAACAGTTGTTTCAGGAATAGTAGTTTCAGGGATAGTAGTTTCAGGAACAGTAGTTTCTGGGACTGTTGTTTCAGGGAATTTTGTTTCAGGAATAGTTGTTTCAGGAATCGTGGTATCGGGCATTGTAGTTTCTTCAAGAGTAGTATCAACCACTGTTGTTTCTATTGGTTCCTCAATCTGGCTCGCAGAAATGGTAAAAGGACAACTATTACTTTGGCCACTGTTACTACCACAGTCACTTTCGCTTTCGCTGTCACTTGAGTCACTTTCTTCGTGACATGGCTCTTCAGGTTCAGGAGTTGGCGTTGGTGTTGGCTCGGAAGCGCCTAAAAACCATATCCATGCGAAACATAGAATTATGATAAAGCAATATTGAGCAATTATATTGTGAATCGACAAAGTTGGTTTGAACAGAGAGTTTGTAACAAATATGCTATTTATTAACAAATTATTTATAGTCATCATACGACATAATATCATTTCATGGTTAAAACATATATGAGCTCAAGGCAAGCGTCCATAGAATAAATAGTCGTTTTTTTTTCATTGTGCAATTAATTTATAGAAAGAGGTAACTGTTAAAATATTACACGCTCATATATGATTCTTTGAGATAAGGTAACTAACCTTTTTACTATAATTATAATGAACATATAACAACAATTATAAAGATATATTTAATTCATTAGATGTATCTATACTACTTTACAGTAAACTAAGAAACCCGTTTTGATATAAATTCCGTTACATCATAGCACATGTATGCTCATATATACCGCATGTATCAATATTTCTTCCGTCTACTTGGAACACCCAGCGACCAGTGACGCCTACATTTGAGCAACTACTCAATGACGTTATACCGCTAGACGATGACGCTTGTATTTGATAGAAATGTACACCGTCCCCACCATCAAAACCTACCTGTTTATGACCAAAAAGATGACATTTTTACACACCATTCAATACAAAATTTACATTTTAAGGAGTTAGAGCAACTTCTCAAAGAGGTGATAGCACTCGATAATGACGCTTGCATTTGATAGAAATGCACGCCAAGCCCACCATTAAAACTGACCTTGGACACAATCATGTTATACACCATTTAATACAAAACATGCATTTTAAGACATCGAATCAAGTTCTCAGCTATGTGATACGCTTGTATTTGATAGAAATGCACGCCATCCCCACCATCAAAGCCAACCTGTTAATAATAAAAAGATGAGATTTTTAACACACCATTCAACACAAAGCATGACTGAACTAGATTCGAACAACTTCTTACTGTCGGGCAATAATGCTTGTATCTAGTAGAAGTACAAACCACCCCCAACATCAAAATCTACGTGTAGACATACATCAATACATCATTTAATACCATACTTGGAATTGATATATAAGTATGTATTTAAAAAGTGGTGTTATTTTTTTACGATAACGCTAGTTTTACGTAAAGTGCACGCTTTCTCCAGCATCAAACCCCGCCTGTTGATAGATCTTTTTTACAATTGAACAAGAGTCTTAAATAAGACTAGTTAAGTTCACGGAAACCCATTTGAGATCTATGCATTTTGAGTCAGTTCTGCACACAATTTAATTAACACCATGAATATAATAATTTTTAATTTTGTGTCAGTTCTGCACACCATTCAATAAACACCATGAATATAGTTAGTTTATAATTTGTTTCATGTCATTTACACACACCATTTAATACCAAAGATGAACGATTTTAGTAAACGACAATGCTTTTCTCCTCAAATAGTTTGAAAGACGTTCTGTCTACACACACCATTCTATGCTCGTGCATGTATTTAAGAAGAAAATACTCAAGTAACTAAAATATTGTTTTTGTTGCATAAAACGAATCATACCTGGGCAGGCGTCCAAGAAAGTGATTGATAGTTGTAGACCACATAAGTCGATGTTTGATCCGTTATTAGCACCAGTTGAAATGTGCTCTGTAAGACAAAACGTTATGGCTATCAAAAAACATGCTCTACACGGGCTAGCAAGTAAAATAGTTTTACATTGTTGTATTGTTAAATTATGCTTAACACTCATCAACATACTTCAGTTCCTGGAATTTAATCGGCAATAGATTGCGAAAAGTCCGATGTCAAAATGTCCTATATTGTTTTCTTTCTTACAGAGTCTTTCTTATATATTCAAACATTAAAATGTACCCGACGAATAGAGAGAAAAAACAAAAGGATTTTAAATTCTATATTCAAACCATGATTGTGACGTCATCCAATAGATTTCCTTTGATCTTCGCGGGAATTATCACCCACGAAACGCCCGCGTTTTCATCAATAATTCCCGGTTTTTGCCCTGAGTGATATGTCACATTCCTTGATTCATAATTTACACGAATCTCTCACCCAAAGAGGGATTAGTGTCAATATGATTTAATATTGCTATGATGAACATATCACACTAAATTCATAGCATTAGGGCCTGGCCTCATCTGAGGCGTTTGTTTTTATGATTTTATTAACGTAAACTGAAAAAAAAACATTGAAACCCCCTCTTGGCAAATACCTTCCTAAACCTGCCTGGTTATGTAGTTTTACCTCCCGACGTCGGCGTCGCGTATATAAACATAGGCATCAGAGATGCAAAGTCCCTAGCCTATGCAAAACACTTTATCACGAATATTTGTCGATTAAAAGAAGCAGATGAAAAAATATATATTTTTCACAACGACTGTTCAACAACGTCTTTTTTACAATGTCATTCTCACAACGTCTTTCTCACAACGTCTTTCGCACAACGTCTTTCTCACAACGTCTGTCTCACACTTTTGTCCTTACATATTCGCCCACACAACGTAGTCCTCACAGCGTCACAATAAACGCGTAATCTTTCTGTGCTGTACAAATATCCCAAAATATCTAAAATTTGTCTAAGTGTAGAGCCCCGTTTTTTTCGACAATTTATGGTCGATCAAACTGAAACCTTAACGTTGCACATCTTCAATATATATTCTGCCACTGTGTTAAGTTTCTAAACCATAGGACAGAGGCTTCATATCAAAGTGCCGCGGACAAAGTGGTGTATAAATATCTCAAAATATCATTATTCGTTCAAGTTCAGACCCATGTAATTTCGACAATTTTTGGTCAATCAAACTGAGACCTCAACGTTGCACATCTGCAATATATATTCATTCACTGTGTAAAGTTTCAGAACCTAGGACAAAGGCTTCATACCAAAATGCCGCGGACAAATAACTGCCTCACAAATGTTAACAGACGGACGGACAGACGGAATGGGGGGTGGCAATAGCCCTCAGCCAAATTGGCTGGCAGGGGGCTAAAACCACTGTGATTATAAAAGGGAAATTTTGCATACTTTTCCGAAAGTGATGTAATAACGAAATTGACGCCATAATGACGTCTGAATATAAATGTCCAGCATAGTTTGATAGAGGCCAGATTTGCAACCTAGAAAGGACTTCAACAACTGTATTCAAATGACATTCTTTGCCCAATGTAAAATCCCACTCGGCAAGGGTCGTCCGTAAGACGTGACGTCATACGGCAAATGTAATTCGGGCTAATATGAAATGACGCCCTTTCCCTGCGTCCTTTTGACCCCTTGTAAAGCTATACCCAATGGACAAAATGATATCAACCCATTAGTCACATTTCAGTTGTATAAAATTGTAAGTTGGTTATATTATTTCGGAAATAAATTTGAGAATATTCGTACCTTATTTCTTACTGGTCAATTATCCCGACACTTTATCCTTTTGAGAAATAGTTCGATTTGATCTATATTCTTCTTCCAAGTTTCCCTACCTCATGGGAGGATAAGTTTGAATGTACAATTCTGATAACACGAAAATAACCCATCTCATCAATGTATTTTGTGAAATCCAATAAAATTATATACCGGACAAATTTGACTTTGAAATGAGTCTAAAGGCTTTTAGTAGAAAATATCTAATGGGATTAGTGGGATCTGAAACTATAGGGTTTAATTGATGATGTCATGACACTTTGTTCAATCATGATTTAAATCAGAGAAAGCAATTCAGGTTTGGAATTTTGGGGATTAATCACCCTCCTACGTCTTTATGATTATTCCCTCAAAATTCCTAAACCTTCATGCATTCTCTTAATCTTTAACAGCTAGTGGCCGGGGATGTCATGTCATATGTTACTCAATTCAGTGGATTTTGTCCGTCGGCTTTTATCCGGATACTTTTGTCCGATAATCATTTTCACATAGACCTGACCTGAAGTTTACTTACCCTTGGTCGCCACCAGTATCCCGCGTTTTCGGGAACTCCATACCACGTGACAATATATGCTTGCACTGCGTCGCCAAACGAACAATCTGCATCTTGTAGGGCTGACGTCACGTCCGTTATAAGAGAGTCACCACTCCTAGCTTGTCTGCGTTTAACATGAATAGTTTTTATGTATACATCCATGAGCACCGCGGGCTTGTCTTGAGAAAAGATTGGATAAATCTATAGCATATATATAAACAAAACATATGTTACTATGTTTGAATACGTCACGTCCGTTCCAACTCGGCAAACAACATCCTCAGGACGTCCTAATCTCGTAGTTTTACGTCCCGACGTCCGCGACGCAATAAGGACGTCGCTAAGATGTTAAAAACGAGACGTCCCGCCAATGTCATAAAATGACGTCAATGGGACGAATTTTTCGTGACGTGACATATTTACACGTCCAGAGTACGTGGATAATAAGACGTTGTAAGGACATGCTATTAATGACATTCTAATGACGTTGCAAATTTGACGTCCCCTTGACGTGCCAATATGACGTGGAAAGGACGATATATTTTAGTCGGGACGTAATCTGACGTTCTTAGGACTTACCGACTTACCGAACTTACCGACTTACCGAACTTACCGAAAGCACTTATTGTTTAAGAGCATTGCGAATACCCCTCCGAAAATTGAACATTTTAATTTTTGACCACTTATAGTAAGAAATGTTTTGATTTCAAAATGGAATATGATAGTTCAGTTGAATATCTATCATATTCCTAAAAAAAGTATATATATGATATTTATATATAAAATAATTTTGATATTTAGATAAAAGATGTCCGTGTAATAAATATTACGTCCGATAAAAGGCCGTCCTTTAATCGTCCCTTCACGGACCAGTATAGGACGTCGTATTTGTAGTCTTTGTGGACGTTTTTACGCACGTCCTTTGGATGTCCGATATGGACCGCGATGCGACGTCTAAAAAATTACGTCCGGCAAACTTTCATACAGGCCCAGTAGAGGAATGAAATAGGACGTCATGTAAAGACGTCGATGGGACATGATAAGGACGTGTCATTGCCGAGTGGGTTAGCAGGGAGTCGCCAATGCGGGCTTGTCTCTTTGCAAGAGAACAAGGTTATTTATGAATATAAATGCGGAGAGGACAACTATAATTATAAAACATGGATATAGAGCAATGAGTTATTATGTAGAAATATGTATATGGAATTAACTACACTCAGCACGACGTTCACAGATGAATCACAGATGTCAAAATGCCATTTTTTAGACTGATATAAACGTTTCCGCACACCTTTTTCCGTCGTGGATTTTGAATAGTTTCTGCGCCGCTACGCATTATAGTCATACTTTAAAGAAAGTTTATCCAACATTTGGCCGGAGAAGAACGACCGGAAAACGTTTATAGAAGCTTTCTTAACCGAAAATGGAGACTTTCAAACATGCGCATACCTGTAATACACGTTTCCGACGCCCCTGCTTGAATCGACATCGCCATAGTACGCGGCTAAAACCGGAAATGACGTCACTGGAAATGGAGTGTTCGTTGTGGACGTCACGGCGCCATTAAAAGAGAGGATGCCATTGGTGCAAACCTTGTAAATATCAACAAAACAAATTCATTAATAAAAGTAAGATGTATACATCTTTAGGCTATATTGGCCAACTTTCGTAGTAAATTAAGTTATATACACCTGTATCTAATGTAAAGCCATTCAAACCTAACAAATTTACACATTTGGTACAAAAAATGAAGGCACAATATAAATCTGAATATGTTAATTTGTCTAGTTGAAACCTTATCAAAACTTAAACATTTACTTAAGATATGCCCTAATTGAATCAACGTAGGCCCACTGGATGCAAATACAAGGTCGGACCACCAAAAGAAACGTAAAAAAATAAGCATAAAATATACAAACTTACGTAAATGGCATTATAATTGGTTCCGAAAAAGCGAAACGAGAATCGGACATTTTGCAGATCGCTACATCCGTCATTCGATCGAGTCAAGGTCGCGTCGCCTGCCGAGGTCCCGTATGTAAACAATTGCGCTGACGTCAGTGACGTCATAATTAGCAGTACAATAATGACGTAGTTGTGAAGAACGCCAGTAAAATGTGTTGACGTCATTTTATTAATTTTCAATCCCTGCCTTTTTATCTCCAATGCTTTGTCAATTATAGAAGCTTCGGAAATTACATCTCACATATAATTCTACTGATATGTTTTATATTCTTTCATTAAAACCTCTGCACGGATCGAATGTCCCTTACTAATGTCGTGCGGTGCTTAATGTTCACATTATTTGATTAATTTAATCTATAGCCAACTACTGATATGACTGAAAATCCCACTTTGAATATTAACGAAAATTCGTATCAATGTGCTTGGTTCATATCTAAATCGCTAACTGTAGGTTGTCAACCACGTTCATCTTTTAAAGAGTGTTCATTGCAAACTATTAATCATAAAATGAAAAACAAGTTAATACCCTGATGGAAGTACTCAATGAACAAATCCAAGAAAAATTAATGTAAATGTGATGCGCAAGTATCTTAAATTTGGCTCGCACGCTTGCACGATGTCACGTAATAAACGAATGTGACTGTTGAACACTGTGTTAACATCATGCGCATATAGTTTCTCCGTCATTTTAAGACAAAAAACTATATTTTTTTAGTTTTGTGAATTGATTTTTTTATACATAATGATAGAACTCGCATGTCGCTATTAATATGACTATTTTCAATATTTATTCGTTGTGTGCCGTACCCCAAAGTTTAGTCTCTACAGTTGACGGAATTCATAATGAACTATCCCTATTATCTTCGACCTTTGTCCATGACCAGTATATAGAAGGCTGAGACAAAAACTATACAATAGACTTTGCGTTTTCAACAAAAAATATCCAGATTAATTACAAATCAAATTCTGTGCTAATCCAACATAAGTGTTTACAGTTAGAAGGAAGGTCAGTTGGGGTTGCAAGATTGTTGGTCATTGGTTTAATGAAAAACAAAATTCTGGATTTTATACAAATAACTGGTTTTATGAATTATATTTGTTGTCAAAATGTAGACCGCCTACCTTGATTTCATTGTTGAACTGCATCCTGCTAGTTCGGTGTTCTAGATTTTGTAGTTTGAAAAACACTTCACTGATAGTTGCCTTGAAAATAATTCCATGGATTCATTTAACCAATGTATATATATAATTTAATTTATGTTCCAAGAATGTGACTTAAAGCACGTTTCTAACTGTTTAACTAATCCTTGATAAATCCCATTAAAACTGGACACCTCTCTAAACCGGACAACATTCCACTGCCACTTCTTCATTGTTTTATTATACGTTTTTGGTAAGATTTTGACACATCGCTATAAAGAGCTCTATCACTTTGAAACTTCGTCTCACATTAGAGAACAATCATGTATCAATTATTATTCCATCACAAAATGGCATAAGTTGAGGTTGAGATGGTGTGAGATGTTGATGAGTCATTCAAAATCGTTCGAATTCTTCATTTGTGTGGTCGTTAAATTAAAAATAAATAAATTAAACACGTGACACATTTACTATGAATATCTTCTCTTTTATTGAGCTCCACTTTAACTTACATCGAAACATACAAAATAAAGATAAATTTAACTAATAAATACTTTCGATTTCATTCAATTTTAGGAAAACAATATATATAATTATACGAATATAAATTATAATTACAAAATAAATTATGATTACAAATGTAATTATCTACACAGACTATTGCTTTGAACAGAAAATATTTTATTGAAACATATTAAACGATATTTTCAAGATTGTAGGTGTTTTCCTTACGATTATAAAGAAGATCATCATATAAAAACTAATGCTATGTACAATTGATAAAATATATTTATGCTTAAAATTAGTTTATCAACACATTCGCAGGAAAATAATAATGTAAAACAACCAGGTTAAGCAAGGTGGTAACGATTCTAGAAGCTTCTAAAGGCAATTATGCTATCAAACTTCGTTTATTTGAAAGACTGTTTTTCATGATTTAAATAATATTTTAACAGTTTTTAAATGATAAAAATGCTAATTTAAAAATAATAGTTTGGATACCTGCATAGGTTTGATTGCTAGATAAGTTTAAAATTAAACATTCGTCGTTTAAGTTATAATATCACATTTCATATCACACATCGGACAAGCAAGGGTAGTAAAAGTAATAAATATGTAAAATATATAAATCATTTAATAAATCAAACAGTATCACAAAAATAATACAATATACTTATACATGTATCACATCAAATTACCACTCATAACGGATTGAAGGCAAATATTATTGGATAAAACCAAACTGGCTAAGTATTTCAAATATTTATATGCATTATTCATCTAGGAAAGAACATACAATACATATATGACCTATGCAATTCATTTGGATTCATGGCTGTGGGTAAGATGTTTGATATCAAAATAAAACCAATATTGAATTTCGTCTAGACAAAGATTTTGCAAAGGGGGAATTAAATTATTCATTTTTTTTTTAAATCAAACCCATTATATTGAATAAATAAATAAATATATTTAATTTTAAAAACCATTAATTATTTACATACACAATTTTTAACAATAACACACTAAATACTACTTAATCCTTCTAATTGATCACTTTGTTATAGATCTTTTTGTAGACATTAAAGAATCCATAATCCGACGACGCCGTAGACATCATAGACTTCACCGATCTCGCATCGACTTTGGGATCAGACGCCATCTTGGATTCGGCCGCCATTTTGTCTTCAGCCTCGTTTTCGATTTCGTCGTCATTTTCTTCTTCCTGTACGATCGCCATGCATTGGATGTAGGTGTCAGCAACTTGGTAGAGGTATTGGTATTGTTCCTGTTTGGGAGAAAAGCAACATAAAATGTTTGTGGTACTTTTTAATTAAAATGAGAATTTTTTCTACTTATTATTCGTGTGAGTAATGAGAAAGTATAACATGTTTGGATTATTTTCAAGCAAATTCACTTTGGCAACTTAAATATCTATGAGTACTAATGAGTATTTGTTCATTCTTCAGTAAGTATAGTTTAGGTTTTCTAGTTGTCAACTTACCAGATTCGGTTCAAATGCATTATTGTTCTTTCATGTACCTTTCAACGCGTTGAACACGTTTACTTAGCTTTAACCAACAACCTTATCATACGGAAAAGAACTTCATTTTGAGTAACTGCGGACATTTCATTTAAGTTCTATAAGTTTCAACTTACCAGATTAGGAACAAAGGCGTTGTTATCCTTTCGAGTGCGTTTCACTGCATTGAATACGTCAACCTGGTGTTCGCGGTCAATCTTCTCAAGCACGTGATCCACGGCACAGAACAGGCCGGTCAGCTGGGTGCCAGATCTAGGAAAGCGATATATATAGGTAGTAATTGATAAATTAAACACTTGATCATTCTTCTATAACAAAAAGCAAATATCAGAAAATGAATACATCATATTTTAGAAATATCTCTGATGTCTGCTAATGAAAATTACATCGTCTCATCTCTTTATGGTCATTTTTCATTTGATATTTTATCAATATAGTTATAACATAAAACGCGAATTTCATAATAATTTTATTGACATTCACATCATGTGCATGTTCAAAGAAGTAGTGAAAAAATCAACATTAATCATTAAATTAAAAGACAAGTGCTTTAGATTTAAAATGTAAACAATAACAAATACTCTAGGGCAATGCACAAGAACATTGGGCCTTCCGGTCTCAGAGCGACACCTAGCGGCTTTCATGTACAACTCAACCGATTTGCGTAACCGACCATATTAATATGATATTAACAAACAATAGTTAAATTATTTTATTGATATCAAAATTATCAAAAACCACTTACGGGCAATGCACAAGTACATTGGGTCTTCCCGTCTCAGAGCGGCACCTAGCGGCCTTCATGTACAACTCGAGCACTTTATTTCATTTATATAGTTATATACTAAAATAATTAGTCGTTCAAATTTAGATAAGATTATCTAACACAACTTACGGGCAATGGACGAGCACATTGGGTCTTCCCGTCTCAGATCGGCATCTGGCGGCCTTCATGTACAACTCGAGCATACAACGTTCAGAGAGCGTGGATGGGTTCTCGTCGGCTGGACGGAGGTGCTTGACGGTCTGCTTGCGGCTCTGTAAATATGAAAATACGGATATGATGCAAATTGATTTATTACATGTTGGAAATCGAAATATAAAGAAAATGATAGAAATAGCACTAGAGGGCAATACAATGCTGTATCGGCACTCTCCAATTACAATAAATGAAAACCACACTAAAATGACATTCTAATTGCTTTCATTGACATGTAATAAACAAAATACATCTTGAAGAAGCCGTACATATGGAGTTATTGGCACTCAGTCGTGCATTTTAGATGCCCTCAGCCTCCGGCTTCGAGCATCTGAAATGCCCTTCTTCGTGCCAATAACTTCGGCTTCTTCAAGATGTATTTTCAATGTATTTTTCTTTAATACAATAAATAATGTTGCGTAGTGCAATAAGAGTCGATGGGTTCTCCTCGGCTGGGCAGAGATGTTTCACGGTCTGCTTGCGGCTCTGTAGAGACACGACATTCATATGGAATTAAATCATTATCGGCAAAGAAAAGCGAAGCTTTTCTTTTGCCTTTATACAACGGGAACATTTTTTTTTGGTTTAAGACAATGCGGTTTTGAAAACAGAAATAATACTACGGGCTCGCACATTCAAAATGGCGGGCCAGGGAGAAATTTCTGGGGTACTACAGTACCCTAATGATTTTAATCACGTCGCAATTTTCGCGAAAGTATTTCATTTAATTTTGAAATGTAAATAACAGTTTTTTAATATGATAATATATAAGCAATAATACAGGAAAGTGCAAAATAAAGGAGAACACGATACTTTTGTAATAAAGAATGCAGTTTGCTTGGTTACAACGCTTGACGCAATATTCATCAGCGCAAAACAATTGTTACGTCATAAATTTAGCAAGTGGCCGGTAAAGTGTGACGTGTTAAATAGCGTGAAAAGTGTAAGGACAGTGTAAAACAATGAAATGATCATAAAGTGGAGTAAAGCGAAAATTGTATTTAAATAGTATACTATATTTGATCATAATTTATGTAATTGATATCCGAATTCAACGCCGACATTAATTTTCTATGCAATGTAAATACTTTTTTATGATAGTGTAAAAACATTTCCAATTTGAAGCTTTAACATGACAAGTTTTCATTTTAGATATTAAATTATTTGCTTGCAAATGTTTTTCAATGTTTCCAAAGACAATTAAAATCTTTGCCTGTTTGCGATAGTACCTTCTAGTTATTCGAATAAACGTTCATGTCTTGAAGCACTATTGATGCTATTGAATATTTTATTCATCTGCAGTTTTTGTCAGTTTTGTTATGTTAAAACCATGCTATAGCTCCGGTGGATAAGCCACGGAACAAGAACTCATTATTCTACGAGCACTTTAAAAGAATCACCCTTCCTGTGATCGTAGCATTTGTGTATGTGAAAAATGTATTGCGATACCGTCAAATGGCAATATGTACCTCAATGGCAGTTGCTAAACTGAACAAGATAAACATCACATATATTAGATATTGCAATTAAGATTTAAATGATAAGTTCATTTTGATCGCTCTGACCTTGTCTTGGACGGTCAGTGTGGTCGTAATGACCTCTCCCTCTTCCACGTCGGTTCGTTTGACCTTGACGCCGTCGAAGGTCTCCTTCTCATTGGTCACTGGCCAGTATGCCTGAAAACGATTAATTCTATAATAAAACTGTTTGGATAAGAAGTTGTTATGCTTCCTATATTTTCTAGCATAATTTTGTGCATCCTTTCTTCTTCATCATTTACAAATCTCAAGTTTTTTTATGTGAAATTACGTTATATTTCAAAATATGCAATGGCTTGATTGTATTTATATAATAATAATGAATCTTAATGTCGCTCAATACACTACTTAAAGCTTGAGTTGTATAATATAAATCATTATAAAACTCCAGATCAATTTCATATTATTTATATATAAATTCCATAGCAATAAATGTTAAGCAACAATTTAAAATGATGAGTGGTATAATTTTAAGTTTCTTTGCGCGCATTATTGATATAGTTTTGAATGAAAAGATCATCAATATTGTTTTAAAGAAAAGTTAAGGTATATACAATTTTTGAAAACATACCTGGTTCTCATCGAAAGCATCGAGCATGACAATGGCGCTGACTTGTTGATCGAGAACCATTTTCCAGAAATAGGGCGCCGTCGAACTTCGGGGCATGGTGGTCACGAAGAACTGGTTTGGCTCGTTGTAGCCCTGAAAAAGAGGTAAAATACAAACATACATACATACATACATACATACCATACAAAAAGGAAGAGTCCCATATTGTTTTGTACCCTTTAACACATAAGGCTTGCGATGGTTGACCACATACGAATAAATTCCTCTATAATTTTCTATATGAACATTTAAAAGCATATATCTATACGTTTACCATGGCATTAGTAACAGATTACTCATTTGTTGTTCATTCTTAAGGCGCTTTCACCCTAAATAAAAGCGCTAAATATTATGCGCTTTTTGGGTGAACAAAAATGAAAAATGCTATGTTTTTATACCAAATGGGGCTTTGACTTTAAAACGCATAACTTGTGTTTTGAGTTTATTTCGGAGTGGGTGAACGCGGCCTTATTTATTTTGTTGTACAAACGTACTAAATATTAAATTCTACGCACCTGAACGGTGTTGGACACGAATTCGGTTGGCTCTGGGGTCGGATCGCGTTGGTTAAGGTTTTCGGCTTCGTCGTCGGCGTCGTTGGTATCGTTCAGGTTCTGAAAAATAATATAATCAATATAACACACAAGCCACACGGTATCTCAAGTAAGAACAAATTATGTAATGGAATAATTTGGCTTGTTTAGGAAGGAATTTTCCCCTTCACTTTATAAAAATACAATTAAAGAAACTAAATAAAAATATTTGAGATAATGATAAGGTGTTTTCACTTTCTTTTATCTAAGGTATGCAGACTTTGTGGCTGTTATCACATACAATTTATGGTTTATTTTTCGGCTCATTTAATTTGGGCCAATACATATCCATTTAGGCCTAAGCCTTACCTTTTTTGGCAAAGGGCCTAGGTCAAATCCTTAAACGGTCATTTCATTTTAGGTTGACCCTCGAAGCCTATAGCTCACCAATTTTTGACCTGTTATAGCCTTTTTTTGGCCTAAAGCATGCATGTTTTGTGGTGTTTTATGCGTCTCAATTATTTTGGCCTAAGGCTTATTTTCGGTTCTCTTTGCTGGCCTAAGGCTTACCTGTTTATTGGCGCTTTCATTGAGCAAAGCCATGCGAATCGCAGCCATGATCTTAGGCTGAAGTTCTTCGACGATGCTGTTCACCTGAAACGCACATAGAGAACCACACATCAGCACTTTTGGTTGCTATGGTTATACTAATTTGGTTGCTAAGGGTTTATGTACAATGGGTAATTTCCCTTTGATGTGTGATGGCGGTTTCATATGTGCGCTTCATGTATTTGATGTTTATAAGAAAATTGAACTAAATTGTTGTTCATTAGCAATTAAATAAAAACTATAAAAATACACATTCCATTTGAAACCGATCAATATTCATTTAGTAGGCTGTAAAGAGGTTGCTTACCTGAAACGCACATAGAGAACCTAACATCAGCACTTTGGTTGCTATGGCTACATAATTTGGTTGCTAAGGGTTTATGTACAACATGGAGTTTCCCTTTGATGTCTGATGGCGGTTTCATATGTGAGCTCCATGTTTTGATGCAAAAACGACAATTGAACTAAATACTTGTTCATCAATAATTTAATCAAAACCAAATTTTGCAGCTTTGAAAAGAGGATGTTGACCTGAAACTCCCATAGAGAACCCCGTATCAACACTTTTGTGTTTTTAGTTACAATGGTTTGGTTGCTATGGATTTATGTACAATTGGTGGAGCCCTCTTTTGATAGGTGAGGGCGGTTTCATATGTGCGCTTCATGTTTCTTATAATCTATATGTTATGTAACAATCTAAATAACGATTGAACAAGAATGTGACCTTAGATAAACACAGTATGATAGTCACTTACAATGATTAGTTAAACAATTTGCAACCAAATGTTCTCGTTTTCAAATTGAAGATATGCTTATTATGTATGCAACTTTATTTTAATTTACTCCCTCACCTTTTGAGCTGAAAAGATTTTAAATATGCACACATACACAAATTCATCAACATTGATAATATTTCCAAACAACATAAAGGCGTGTTATCAAGAAATACATAAATTAAAAAATAAAACTCAGTTTTACCTTCTGGTCACGCTTGCTCAGCTTCTTGCCCTTGAGTGCACCCATGGTCTTTTCACGGCTCTTGTTTAATTCCTCTTCCTCTCTCTTTGCTTCTTTAGCGGCCTTCTTGTCCTTAGCAGATTTCTTGCTCTTACTGCTAGAGGCACGGGATTGGGGTGTTTCGGTAAGAACTGAGACGTTGGGAGAGTCCTGGGTCTTGAACAGCTCCAGAACCTGTTTTTATAAAGTTTCAATTATAGATATAATCTAAAGAAGATAAGTCATTTTTGTCCTTAGCAGATTTCTTGCTCTTACTGCTAGAGGCACGGGATTGGGGCGTCTCGGTCAGGACTGAGACGTTGGGGGAATCTTGGGTCTTGAACAGCTCAAGAACCTGTTTCAATATAGTTTCAATTATTGATACAATTTGAAGAAAATAAGTCAATGTTGTCCTTAGCAGATTTCTTGCTCTTGCTTGAGGAGGCTCGGGACTGCGGAGTTTCGGTAAGGACTGAGACGTTGGGAGAGTCTTGCGTCTTGAACAGCTCAAGAACCTATATTAACCAAAGTTTAAGTATGAAATGATATTATAAGGGGCTTATATTCTGCGTTCTTTTTGTGATGGACATCTTTCGATTTCTTGATCTGGCTAGATGAGGCAAATGACTTAGGCGTCTCATAAAGAGCTCAAGAACCTAACATTTAAAATTATGAGTTATTTTATCAATACATCATTGAACGAAGAGCTTAACAACAATATTTTGCGCGTTTTTATGTTTCGAATTTGGTTCTTACTGCTGGAAACATGATCGAGATATTGTCTAGACTTTGGAACTGCTTGGTTCTTTAATTGCTTATGAAAAGATAGAGGATAATAACATTAAGTTTATTAGTATGTGACTTAATTAATTTTGTGTAACCTTGTTATAGTCCTATATTCTTACCATCACATATTCTTGTAATACACATGTGTTACTTAGATATTAGAAGTCTATGTATAAAACCGATATCTTCATTTCCACTCACATCAAACTGCTGTTGAATAACACTGGTCTTTCCACTAACAGGCAGAGTTTCGGCGAAATCGTCATTCGGAATCGACACGTTAGATTTCTCTATATTGTTCAACTCACCCTACATCTAACTGCTTAATTTATAAATATCTATCAAATATTCAATCATATATTTTTATCTACTTATTTGCGACTTACATCGAATTGCTGCTGAATGACGCTCGTCTGTCCACTAGCATCCGGTCCCATGATCACAGGCAGCGTTTCGGCGAAATCGTCATTTGGAATTGAGACGTGGTCACAGTAGAGTTTCTCGACAAGGCATTGGTACAGGTACTCGTATTGGTCCTGTAGGTAAGAGAATATCGACACATATTAAATATATAAGGTTTAATATTTAATATATAGGTTTAAATATGAAATATGATCGCAATTTAGTTTGATTATTTTTTTTTAATTTCTTATTTTATCTTTTAATACGGCTATTTTATACATAAAGGTGAATGTCAATCGAAAAGGCGGATAAGAAAAAAAATACTTGAATTGAACTCAAACTAGTTAAGTGAAAAGAATTATCCAATAAACGATATTCAACAATATATCTTTACTTGCTGCTGTTATTGATGTAAGATTTTACTCCGGGAACGTATCACCTCTAGTATTTGAACTCGATCTGAATATTTTAAGTGTAGTTGCTGAAACATGTTGCATGAATTTATAATAATGTGTCCTAGTTACCTCATCCTGTGTGATGCACGGGCAGTCATCCCTGACCATAGCAACGGTGCGCGGCACGTCAACCACTTCGTCACTCTGCGCGTGCGCAAGAAGGGCGTCCAACTCAATCAAGGTCGCCGAACGACCTTTGCCCTCACTGTCAAGGTCAAACAAGTTGCAATATGATATATTTATATCAATAACTTATTTTAAGGTTTTAAAGGGTCATTCAAATAACGAGTCAGCAAGCAATGCGCGAGAAGGGCGTCCAGCTCGATCAAGATCGCCGAACGACCTTTGCCTTCGCTGTAAATGTCAAACAAAATCAAGAGTTTAATTACTTAAACTAACTAACAAAATATTCTACTAAGTTTAAATACTAATGATAAAGGTGGTCAAGGTAGACAAAACAGCGAGTCAGCAAACAATGAGCTAGAAGGGCGTCCAACTTGATCAAGGTCGCCGAACGACCCTTGCCCTCACTGTAGAGGTGAAACCATAAAACGCGTGAGAATTGGAGTTAACTTGTGCGTTGGAATTATAAAGTTAAACAAATTATAATAAGCGGTTTAATATGTCAACGAAAGAACGAGTCGGCAAGTAATGCGCAAGGAGAGTGCCCAGCTCAATCAAGGTCACCGAACGACCTTTGCCCTCACTGTCAAAGTTAACAAAGAGAGTAATTAAGGTAGAAAAATAAGCATTGTGTTTGCTTATATATATTAATTAAAATATATATATTTATAATGAGCAACACGCTGAGTGAACAAGCAATGCGCCAGAAGGGCGTCCAGCTCGATCAAGGTCGCCGACCTTTGCCCTCGGTTTAAAAAATAATAAAGTTGATCAGTTTAAAATGCCTAATGAATTAAGATTATTGCCAACGATTAAGATTATTGCCAACAAAAAAAAAACAAAACGCGTGATTCGGTGCGAATTACTAGTTTTATAACATGCGAAAGGCGTTTGCTCTTTGTTTGAAGACTGCCATATCTATCTCAAATTTTAAAGCTTTACGATCGGGCTGGCAATCCTAATGATCATTACAGCATGGTAATCGGTACAGGAAAAGAGAATTCCCCTCCCCAAGTAATGAATGTCACTATTCTGTTTATACGCTATCTGAACCAACTTACGTGGAATGAAGCAGAATAGGTCCCGCCGGTTTTGGTATGGTCGATCTAATGATCTCATGGAAAGCGAGAAAATCAAGGCACGTCTTCAGTGGCCAGTCGGTGTAGTGCATAATTTCCGAAAAAAACCATCCTCTACCACTCCATCCCCCCCC
>LQRL01057031.1:33560-54127 GCA_001703475.1 Hydroides elegans
TAGTATTATTTTCCGACTGGGAGGCTTTATCAGGGGGTAAAAGAGTGGTATTTTCTATGTTTTGTGTTCTTTTAACGTTTTTTATATCGGACTTACGTAGAATGCAGCAGAATAGGTCCCGCCGGCTTTGGCATTGCCGACCTAATGATTTCGTGGAATGCAAGGACATCAGTGCACGTCTTGAGCGGCCAGTCGGTGTAGTGGAATTGTTGGATGAGACGGGCTGAAGAGCTATCATCAACCTGAAAGATATTAATTATGATTATATATGGTTTATGATATAGATTCATTAAAAATAAGTATTTGGTAATATAGTTTGTAGCTGTTGGTTTATTGCATTGACCCATCGGTTTTGCGGAAATACTGCGGACAAAGCATTGATTTATGTTTTATGAAACAATGTAAGTACAATCATTTATTAAGCCTCGGATAGCACAATAATCCCCTAAACCAGCTTCATGAAAAATAAAATTGAAAACTTATATCAAAACGTAAACGTACCTGCGAAATCTTGAGCGTGCGAATGACGAAGTGGTGCGAGCGAATAATGGATTCGACGCTCACTCCGTAGTTTCCATAGGCCTTGTAGGTTTCGGGCCAGTACTCAGAGCACACGGCCTGTGAGCGAAATAAATCAAGAACACTTTTATCACATCAATGTTTCAATTATCCAAAAAAACAGAGGTATTGTTTGGGATCCAATGGACAAAAGTTTATTACCTCTATTTACTGTAGGCAATATTTAATTCGGTCATTTTTCAGAGCACATGGCCTGTGAAGAAACAAGTAAAACTAAAAGACAAAATAAAATAAAAACGCTGAAAAATATATTTAAAAAAAATGTAAGACAGGGAAATATATTGAACTAGAAAGTGGCATTGTGTCTGTGTGTTTAATCACTTTAAGAGATCAGACAGTGGAGGACAATGTGTCAAATGTAAGGGGACTTTAATAAAGATCATTATAGTATAATAACGTGTTCAAAAAAAATAACGCTCTGGTGGGTGTTTGGGTCTATAACTTTTTAATGCATTGATTTTTCGAAATGAAATTTTCAAATAATCAACTTCAATCATTCTTGATTAACGAAATGCAATAAACTTGGTATTCACAATTTCACCAACATCAGGGCAATTCCACCGTTATCCACGTTACATTTTTGAGTAATTTCTTATGTTTCGATATGTCTAGTATGTATCATAGATGGCATTCAAACTTTATTTTAGTGTTTCTGAATAGAAGAGATTGTTATCTTAACGAATTGAAAACATTAAATACGCTTTGGCTTATTATTAAGCGAAGACACAACGTAACAACTTCGTTACCCACGTTACACGCAATGTAACGTGGATAACGAGGCTGTTTCACTGTGTCTCGGTTCGATAAAATGCCAGAGTATATTTAATGTTACTAATTATGAAAGATAACCTTCTCTACTAGATAGAAACACTAAAAGAAAGTTTGAATCCCATCAACGATACATACTAGACACGTCGAAACATCAGAAATTACCCAAAAATGTAACGTGGATAACGGTGGAATTGCCCATCACACTATTACGATATTCAATGACGGGTGACAATACATTTTTCACAATAGAGTCTTTAAGTGTATGAAAAGCATGGTTGGTGAGTTATGTGAGTTCAATTTGTCGATTGGCTTGTGTATTAAGTTTAATAACAATAATCAGCTGCAGTTATTCATGTTTCCACAAGTTTTATTCTCCTCAAAATGTCGATGAGCTTTCCCAAAAGAATCATTATGTGTATCATACGAATAGCTTTGTCCCATTGATTTGGTATGTTTCAATCTTTTTTTAACCACAGGTTTCCTTTTAAATTTATTTGATTTAGCGCAATATTGCTATTGTCTGACAGCAGCATGCAATCCATATTCATCGCTTGTCTAATGGACACATTTGACCGCTATAAGTTTTCTCAGCGATTAATATGGTAGGGCCCCTTCATTAAATGAAAATTGTACCAAAATTTTAATAAAAACAAGCAAGATAGACGTAATATGCTATTCGACGAAATATCAATCGATTTACCTTAATTGATCAATCAACCTTACCTTTACCTTAACTCAATAGACCGACGGGCTATTCCAAGCATATTGATTAAGACTCACACTACGGTCTTGGTACGTTAAATCGCTAGTTGAAAATTTTCACGTTTTTTTTTTATTTGTTGGGAATTAAACGCAATGAGCGATTTGATTATTTCTTTAAAAAAACAACAACCATGAAAACAGTGAAAAACGCAACCAACTTGCGATTTTAAAATCGCTTATTTTGTGCAATAGAGGCCTGATGTGAATTTGATTTTATCACCCTTCATCGAACATCGTTATATTGTTATGTTGGTGAGATGATTAATATCACAATAATTACATTTTCGGAATAAGGAATGATTGAAGTTGATTATGTGAAAATTTAATTCTAATAAGTCAACGCATTAAAAAGTTATAGACCCAAACATCCACCAGAGCGTTATTTTTTTTTGGACACGTTATATAATAACACATTTTTGTCTCTCTAACCTGTCCATCCTCTTCCGCATTACACAGCATAACCACCACCGGTGCATCGCTCTTCCAGATCAGGTTGTAAAAGTCCTTGACCTCTTTGTCGCCCTTGGGACTGTCAGCGGCAATCCAGGGGCCAACGCTACCGTCAGCCTGCAAAAGTATGATGTGTTTATATGTTTTAATTGATAGATATAAAGGGTTTTAATTCCGTCCTAAAACCTTACATGCTGACTATTCACTATTCAAATTAGGATACGTTATTGTCGTCTGTGCAACGTTATGTTCGGGCGTGATATCTAAAGGACGCTCTTTTTGGCCAGGACCCCCTGTGATATTATTGACAGGCGAAGAGGACAATGTCGATGTGAAGTCGCTTTTAATTTTGACTTTAATAGGCCTGGGACTAATATAAAACAACCTTCATATTAAGACAAATAAGCCTTTTAACGTCACGCACAAAAATGGCACACTTTATTACTACTTATTATAGAAATATGTAGCTTACCCGGATAAGGCAAGCCTTCTCATAGCTCTCTTCCTCTCCATCTTGAGTATCTTCAATCATGATGCTCACGTCTCCCTTCTTTCCGGGTCCGATTCCCTGGAAAAAAGGTATCAATGTTTACATAAAATATGCGTATTAAACGTACGTGACATTTGGTAAGAAGCGTGAAGTTTATCATATGGTTTACTATCTAAGCGTTGTCGTCAAATATCACATGTAAATTTATGATTGTAATGATATATGGCAACATGTTAAATCAGAAGGAAAAATGAACCATGGTAAACGAATTTTCTTTTTGTCAATACTTTATCACCTTAAATGCGTGTGCTATTATATTTAACAATATACAAAATATACAAAGTTTCCTTATCTTTCTACTAATTAGCTGAAATGTGAATAAAAAAAGCGCTAGGTTTGCTCAACGCTAGCTTATCTTTTCAATTAATTTTTTTAAACAATTTTTTATAATTAGAATAAAAATATATTGTTGAAATATCAAATATATTCTACAAGGTGTACAACATACCTCAAATTGTTTCTTGTATCCCTCGTTCTTGGCCAGCTTTGTCATCACTTGACCCAGATTCGACACGGGCACCGGCAAAATGGCAGGTGCGCGTTCATTGTCGTCTGCTTCTGATTCGTCACTTCCGCTCAAGGTGTCTTCCGGTGCATTGGGCACCTGTTAATGTTTTGATAAATGAATTATGGGTATTTTTTGTTGTATTTTATATATAACAAGGCCTGTTTAGCTAAATAATGCTGTAATTCTAATGATAAACGCTAAATAATTTTTATTTATATATAGGTTTATATATAGGTGTATGTATATCAAAACAGATATAAGAGAAAAAATAACAATATTATAGCAATAATATACATTAAAAATAAAGTTAATAATTTATGTACAAACCTGTTCATCATCCATGTTAATTTGAACGGATTCTGCCGAAATGGCCGAGGCGTCCAAATTGGCCGACGCATCTAGTTTAGCCGAAGACGAAGGCATAACATTGGCCGTAGGCACCTCTGTATCCAATTTGGCCGAAGCCGAAGGTGCACTTTTGGCAGAAATATTCGAAGTATCTAATTTAGCCGTAGGCGCCTCCAAATCCAAGTTAGCCGAAGTCGAAGGTACACTTTTGGCCGAACTGGCCGATGGAGATGATGAATTCAGTTTAGCCGAAGCCGTAGGCATAGCATTGGCCGAAATAGCAGGAGCGTTCAATGAGATGTCAGCGCTTCCAGAAGACTGAAAATCGAATTGCAATTATGTGAAAATGTATGTTAAAACTAAATAAGACAAGGGGCTATAAGAAATGTGTTGCAGGTCGAAAGAAATACTCATATATAATGAGTCTTGATGATGATAAATCAAAGTTTGAATTAGGAATTACATGTCAAATATAGTACATTAAGACATTAAACTGCAAATGTATCGAACGCATAAGCATAATCAGCATAGTGTTTACCAAGCAATAAATCATTCAATTGATTTTAGAGAAGCACCAAACAAAGTTGGTATTTGCTTAATATTATTGCAATTCTAAAGAACCGAAGTTTATTTAGTGTACAGTTAAAATAATCACGCTTGAAAATTACCTTATTATCGGAAGCTGAAGTCGGGGGTCTGATGAGGCCTTGTGGCGGTGTAGGCACATAGTCTATATTTAAAAAGGTAAAACATTTAACTAAGGCATAGTCTACAACTTTGAAAAAGTTATAGCTTTTAAAATAGCCTTTACCTTTGGCATAGCGTATATCGTTAAGCTTTGAAATTTATTGTTTCATATTGCTTTAAGATAGCTTATTCAAAATATAAAAATTCCGCATGTCAGGGTATTTTCCAGTTTAAACGCCTTGCAGATACGCGTGACATCTCGATAACGCTCGATGGTTGCCAGTACACTTATTGCGACGACAAGATACGTACGTGCGTAAAACAATTTTTATTTACACGTTATGCATACGCCCTCTCGTGTGTGCATGGCGTTTTGCAGAAGGAAGTAGTTAATATTATGCTTGCCAATTGACAATTTTGAGTATTTGAAATGCCTGAAGCTGTAACGCCTGCATAATTACAAAATTGAGTCATAGGAAAGTTTATGGTGGTTGTGTATACATGTACATTCAAATGCGAGCCACTTATACATCGCTATTAAGGTTTAAACGCATAGGATGTATAAGCGTTTGCATCATCGTTTGAGCATCGTTGCGTCATTACGAAAATGAACATTACATATTTTTCAAAAATATTGTCAAATCAACTTAAAATAACTTTACAAGTACATCTACGAAGAACAGCAAAATAATGGTTGTTGAGCATTGACATTTTGCAAAAAGGTGTTCCTTTTTTTCAAGCAAGCTGGGCTTTTTCGCCTTTTCTAGCCAACCAAAAACAGCAAAGGAACCCCTTTTGCGAAAATTGAAATGTCGAATATAACCAAGTTTCGTATAATATCTTGGAAATAACAGGGAGAACTGCTCGTGAGGTGTTCTTCGAAAATACATTTACGATGTATTAACTATGCATTAACGTATGCTTTAATGCTTCAAGTATATGTTAATGTGTTGTTAATGCATGTACATCATCGTAAAAGCATTTTCATTATGACGCAAAGGTTCTGTATACAACGATGATGCAAATGCTAATGCATACTATGGGTTTAGACTTTGATGCTGCAGAATCATAAGAGTATATGGTCGAATAAAAAAATGGATTTTACTTTGACTTCCGCAAATATATATTGATATTTCAAAACATAATGTGAATGAGTATAATCATATGTTTTTTTAATGATTATTACTAAATATTGGCTTTATATTACATAATTTAGATAATATATTTTCTGCAAAAAACATTGCATGTTACAGTGAGGTTTGATTTCTAAGAAGCTACACCTGGTTTGTTATTTGAATGTATGTGTAATACTGATCATAAATGTTTGGATGGTTTTGAGTTGTGGGTTTGAACCATAGATTGTGTTTGTATTATTTCTCATAAAGACAAGTTTGTCTGGACTTTTAAATGCTTAATTGTATCATTGGAAAATGGTTGGTGGTTAGCTTTTATATATGTCACAAATTAATTGCAATTCAACATCAATTGAAAGGTAATTTCAAAAAATAAAACAATATTGACATAAATTACAAGTTTATTGTGACACATAATTGGCTTTTGTTGTTTAAGATGAAAGTGCTATGGTTCTATGATAATACTTAATTTTGCTGAACATTTTTCATTGTGAACAATAATGAATTCAAAATAAAACAATTTTATTTTGAACATTTTTTTATTAAATTAATAAAAACTATTAAATACAGTTACTTTTCTACATAAATATAACTAAAATTCTATCTTTTTTTACACTATTTGTCAATAAGTTAGTTTTTCCATTGGATATAATAAAAACTTATCGCTACCATCTAACAGAAATACACACATAGATAATTGTGAAACATAGCACTTTCATCTACTACAACAATAAGCCAAGATGTGACACCTTTTACTTATAATCAATATCACTAAATCATGATTCGGACGTAACAAACTGATATTGAATTGCAATTTATCAACAACATATATCAATTTTAAAATAACCATTTTTGTGGAATACACAAACTGTACAATTTAGGTATTTACAATGAAAGTTTTTCGTAAATCGATCATGATATTGTTCTACATAAATGTAAATCAAAGCACATTTTCACTTAGTATACACATAACGAAATTATAATTTTATATGCAAACAATTATATTCTGGCTTAATGTAAATTAGGAAGAGTTGAAATGAAATCGAAAATCAGAAAAATATCATAGATACATCGAATTAGGACATTGCGTCAAGGAAATGTTCATTTAGTAGCAATGGACAACGCTTTGTCGATTTGGCAACGTTGTGCGACGGAGAGATTATAGCCCCAACTAGTTCAGAGAGGGAGGGGTAAATGAGGTGTTGGTTTGGGCAGATTATCTTAAATTTGGCAGATGCTACTGTAGGTGAACTGAATTGTTTTTATTGTTAACAGTCGAAGCCGATTGTTATTTAGGGGGGAGGTAGAAATGAAGAACTTCTGGTAGATGCAACTATAGCTTATGTGACATACATCACTCCCCCTCGAAACTGTGCGTTAGGGAGGGGGTAGTCTACTTGAAATGTAGCTTTTAATAAATACCCATGCTACCATAGGGTCAATATCATCATCACCTTTTAATGGAACTGCAGCGAAGGATAGGGTAGTTAGGAGGAGAGGGTCTACATGAAATTTAGTAGGGGTGGAGTAGCTCGGATGAAGGGTATGAAGGTCTACTTGATATTTTTTAAGACAACGCTATGTTTATATGGGATGGGATAGACCAGTAGGTCTACCTGAATGTAGCTTCTGTTAATAGGGCTAGGAGAGGGTCTCCTTTAAATATAGCTTCTGATAGATAGGGCTAGGAGAGGGTCTCCTTTAAATATAGCTTCTGATAGATAGGGCTAGGAGAGGGTCTACTTAAATGAAGCTTCTGATAGATAGGGCTAGGAGAGGGTCTTCTTTAAATATAGCTTCTGATAGATAGGGCTAGGAGAGGTTCTCCTTTAAATATAGCTTCTGATAGATAGGGCTAGGAGAGGGTTTACTTAAAATGAAGCTTCTGATAGATAGGGCTAGGAGAGGGTCTCCTTTAAATATAGCTTCTGATAGATAGGGCTAGGAGAGGGTCTCCTTTAAATATAGCTTCTTATAGATAGGTATAGGAAAGGGTCTACAGAAGCTTCATTTTAAGTATATAAGAGAGGGGGTGGTTGTTTCTACTTGAAATGTAGCTTTTGATAGATGCGATTGCTACCATAGATGTCATCTTTATCATCACCTTTCTGTGCAACAGCGGTCGAGGCGACGGAAGGAAGACGCAGTACTCCCTCTGGTGGCGAGGGGACGCGTTCTGTAACAAACATTATAAAATGATTAAATTATTTTTACTCAAAGATAATCGTTTTATAATCGTCTAAATATACACGGTACACTAAACTAATAATGCCATCTGGTGGTGACGGAACGCATTCTGTTAAGAAGAGAGAATATCACAATTTAAAGTCAATATTGGAAAGAAAAGATAAACGCACTACACTTTTATGTAAGTAACCCCTTACAAAGACAAGTAAATGACTCTGGCAAACGATGTTACTTAACACTAAATGGACTATATATTGACAAAATCGACTAAATTATAGTATAAAAGTGCACTTAGATTTATTAGTTATCAAATGTGTTTTAGATCCATGCCATGTGACAATATCGAAGTTTAAATCCAATCATAAGCAGTTTAAATGTCAATACCAGAAGATTAAAATAGCACGTCCTTGTGTGATAAAATATATTATGAATATGATACTTGTTGTAATAGTGTATTTCTCACTATGGTAAAGTCATTATTGAATGCCATTTTAACATAAAAATATAATCATTATTGAAATCTAAGTACACATACCGTTGGATACTTTGTCGACGTCACCGTCCATAGCAATCTTGACGTCATCAGACTCGACGTCACCCTCCATGTTAATGCTGACGTCAGCATTTCCTGATCCAGAGGGCAAGTGCACTCCGGGCAAATCCGTGTTCACACTGGCCGGAATCGCTACAATTGAAAGAGAAGAAAATAAGAAAAATGAAAAAGGGATCGATAAAACTAAGAATATATTAAGGATAATCAAGGAATCTTAGAAGAGGAATAGTGATGGACGGACAAAGGGCCAACTCCGCGTCTACGCTGTCGGAAGTCGCTTTTATAAGAGGCGAAATTAAAATATCTATACATGTATATGATTAAGGAATGGTAGTCCTTAATTTGTATAATTAAGGATATTTTAGAATTATAAAAGTGATGGGCCATGGAAGAGAAAACACTGCTCTTAGCAAAATCTGTATTGGGAATCTCTGCGATAAAGAAGTAAATATATTGGATGAAGTAGATGCAAAAAGGGGTTTTAGAAAACCAATATAAATGAAGGGTCATTAGATGTAAAAGAGGGGTGCTAGCTCACCAATATTAAAGAGGGGTTCTTATTAATTCATCCATATTAAAGCCCTTCGATTATCACATAAACATACCATTGGACTTGCTTTCATTTAAGGAATTGCTCATTTTTATAATGGAAATGGCGGGAATCGCTACATCGTGAGGGAAAAAAAACTATAAGCAAAAGATATAAACAAGGGGTGGATTTGCAAAATAAAAATCCAGTTTCTGTGTGGGGCTTAACTTCATAAGACAACTTTGTATTTACACTAGCTGGAAAAGCTACAATAAGAGGTGTGACATTATTATTGATTAGATTATTGAGTAGATGTAAAAGAGGGGTTCTAGCTCCACCATATTAAAGAGGGGTTCTTATTAATTAATCAGTATTAAAGAGGTTTTTTTTGTTCACAAAAATATAAAAGAGGTTTTTTGCCCATATTAAAAAGTTGTTCTAGTTTATCACTGCACGGAACAACCCTCAATTATCGTATTAACATACCATTCAAACTTCCATTGCTACTACTGGACGAAGATGATGAAGAAGATGAAGAAGAGGATGAAGAGGATGAAGAGCTAGAACTCAAATCAAGATCCATACCTCCACCCAGTCCAGCTCCTCCCTTGGCACCCGCGTCCAGATCCAGATCAGCTCCACCGCTGGTTCCCATATCAACATTGGCGTCTCCAGATGGAATGTCTCCAGATGGGAGGTCCAGACCAGTTCCGCTTCCTGTTCCCATATCGATGGATGCGTTGGCGTCTCCAGATGGGATTTCCAGATCGGCTTTTGGAGCTTCTACGTCGATATCAGCTTTGGGGCTTCCTAAGTCGAAATCGCCTTTGGTGGAGATGCCGGTGTCTACTTGAGGAACATCGAGGTTAGCCTTGGGAACCTCGACATTTGCACGGGGAACTTCGACCTCAGCCTGAGGAACATCGACCCTAGCCTGGGGAACATCAACCTTAGCCTTGGGAACTTTGACCTCAGCATCTGGAGCCTTCAGCTTAGCCTGGGGAACCTCGAGTTTTGCCTGTGGACCATCGACGTCTATTGAAGTAGGTTCGGCATCGGCTTTGAAGTCGGCGTTGAAGTTCTTCTGGATCTCTCCGCTCGTTTGCAAATCGGCTCCCTTTTGCACGGCCATCTTGGGGAGACTGGCTTGGGGAGGGCCGGCTCCAGCAGGGCCACCTGAAGGAATGAGATGATTTGAAATTATTGGATAAGGTAATAGGCACATTATACAATTTTCAAGGTGTTTTAATTATATTTAATTAAATGATATATATACTTAAGAGATCATAAAATGCATCTTAAAAATGAGGCAAAAATGGACATATTTGATAGATGTGTAGAAGTTTTATTTAAACAAATGATAAAAATTTAAATATTTAATTATTGTTTTTTACTTACACCAGCATGAGCAGCAGAGCAAGTCACAACGTCCGTCACCTTCGGCACCAGCCTCAACTTCCTCGTCAGCGGAGGCGTCGCCACCTGGTGAATGGAATAGGAAAAAAATAACACAAATAAACAAAGCATAAGAAAAGATGTATGGCTGTAGAGACGGTAATAACTGGATAAGGTAACTGCTCATTTTAGGGGTGATATAGTCATCAATTAAGTGTAAGGAATCTTACGATACAATATTAATGTTCAGGCAAGACGATAGTTTAAAATATTTTAAATACAAAATGACAAATGACAAAAAGAATGAGCAAATAGGATATAAATAAGCGACAGAAAATATATGCAGAAGAATACAAATATTAAAAGATAACAATGAGAATAGCGAAACGACTTCATCATATCAGTGAATGTAACATAATAAAATGTCGCTGTTACGTACCACAACAGCTGAAGCAGCCAGACTTTCCTTTCGATTCGGCCTTCACTCCCTCTTCGACGTCAGCGTCGGCACTTCCACCTAAAACGAACGAAATTATTAGGTTAAAGATTTTATGAGAGAAAAAGAAAACTTAACGACAGTGTTTTGGAGATGGTAACACTATGAAGGGAGTTTTTATGTTTAAATGTTTAACGCATATGTGATAAGCAAATACGATTAGCGTGATCGGAAATGTCCAATAGTATACATACTTACAAAAAATCATTTGAAAATTGTCTCATGTAAAATTATCTTAAAAATGAAATCTTTTGGGAATTATTCACACATCATTGGCTACTCGGCTATTATACTCAAAACAGAGAATAACGTTATTTACCACAGCAGCTGAAGCTTCCTTTCGCATCGGCTTTCACTTCTTCATCAGCGTCGGTTTCGGCACTTCCGCCTAAAAAGAAACAGGAAGTAAATGTTTATAATAGAAAATGATACGTTAAAGTTATGACTAAAATGGATGATAAAATGAGGCAATAAAGAATGTGAGCTATTTTAAGCATCCATAAATGTTATATTGAATAAGCAAAATGCAATATCGGCCAGGCTGTATCATCCAATGAGTAGATTAAACGGGAGTAACTATTTTATATAACGAAAGCAATGCAGTTTTCAGAACCCTATGTGAAATACAAATATCACCTTGCACATGGGAATTATTAATCTTTGTCGAGATAACTACTAGTTAATTTGATAAAGACCCTTTCATGGTCGATAATTTCTTAAATTTATTGATGACTTAAGTATAGTATTCACCACAGCAGAATCCGCACGATGATTTGCCTCCTTTCGCCTCAGCCTTGATTTCCTCATCCTCGTCAGCATCAGCACTGCATCCACCTTAAACATATTTATTGAAACTCTTTATTTTCGCCCACGATCAATTAGTTTTGGATCTGCTGCTACGTTTTGTCTCCATTGCAAACGCAACAGAAAGCAACAATTGAAGGGAGACGCCTTAGCATCTCGTAGCCGATTAATTGATCCGCTGTTTTAATTAAACTTCAACCAAGCTCTTTATTCGACTTCGTTGACAGTCCATTATGAAAAGGGATCATGAATACAAAGAAACCTAACGTAACATAATCGAATTGAAAACTCACCACAGCAAGAGGATGACGCCTCTCACTTAAACGTATATCATCATGAACTGAATGTATTCATTTCAAGCGAATGCCTACCCCACATAAAGCACAACAAGACGTTCGAATAAAAAACAAGATTTACAGGACGTTTAAGCCTCTCCACTCTTCCAAATGATCTAGATTTCTTAATTATCAAACTAATTCAAATGTTTTTTATAACCAAAACTAACCACAGCATGAGAAGCAAGATCCCGAGGAAGCTGCCTTGGCCTCTCCCTTAATCTCTTCTTCATCGTCATCGTCGGCTCCGCAGCATCCGGCTGGTCCTAATTGAACATCCAAATATATAATATATTATTATTTTATTATTATGAAATTAATAATTAATTAAGAACTATAGGAATGTATAATTGCACACAGAAATTAAATTACAAGACAAGTACTGTACTGTATCCAGTTTAAATATAAAACATATTATTCAAATATGGGACGGACTCTCATGTTTGATATCAACATGTAATGCAATATTCGATACAAGACCAGTCGGAACGATTTTTCTTATTTGTACATGAAAATCAAAAAGACTCAAAAACACTTTTTCTCGTCGTATCTCATCACAACGTTAGAATCAAGTTAAAACGACATAATGAATGTTATTGATATGGAATCGTTTCATACATGTACATAACTGAATTCATAACTTTTTTCAGCGAGCGCACTTCTGTTTGACTGTTGACCCAACCGGTTGTTAAAAGTTGATATAAATGCATAAAATGCCATAATAATTTGCTAATATCGATGAAATAAGTATTCTTTCGGAACATCGCCTGGATTTTCAAAGTATACTTACCACAGCACAAGAAGCATGAACCTCCGGTTTCAGCATCAGCCTTGGCTTCTTTCTTCTTAGCGTCAGCAGCACTTGATCCACCTTAAGTCATAAAACAATAATGAAAATAAAAATGCCGTTCATGCTATGAATTTAAGGATACAGTGATAAGAATGTAACTATTATTGACATGGTTTTAATTACATGCATGATGTATAAAACAACATTTTGAACAAAACTAATTTTGCTAATAAAATGTTGTGTCGAAAAAAATGAAAGGTGTGTTTGAAAGTGGCAGCACATTAAATTGATTTCTCATACATATACAATGCATCCTTCAGACATGCAACGAAAATTAATCGGGCTGCATCGAAAGCTGTGTGTATAAAATTGTTGGATTTTCCCCTAAGATATTAACATGAATAAAATAAATTGATAATCTTAAGCTTAGTTACCACAGCATGAGAAGCATCCTCCAGATTCCACATCAGCGTCTGCGTCAGCGTCAGCGTCGCCAGATGCCTTGCCCGAACCACCTTGTAATTTGAAAAAAAAAACATAAATAAAGTCATATACTACAATAAATGCCATTTTATTTTATGTTGGTATAACCTCACATTTCTCTTGATGTCTAAATTGAATACGGCTTTGAACTACTTGAAGATTAAAACCAATATGAAGGCTAATGCATATGAGATTTTTCAGCATTTTTGAAATATGAATGGAAGAGAACAAGTGAGATAAATAGAGAGAGATATCGAGAATATATCAAAGGGTACAAGAGAGCAAAATAAAGCAAACACATTTAGGTATAACGTAGGTATCCAGATAGAAGAAAAAACACTTACCACAGCAGGCGAAGCATGAGAAGCACGATCCACCAGATTCAACATCAGCGTCTGTGTCACCATCAGCATCAGCACTGCCACCTAGCGATAGAATTAAAAATATATATATTAAATTGTTTAAGTATTAAATTCGCACTCTTATTGATTTGCAAGACACTGTGGTATATTGACATTGTTTTACAGGGCAATTTGCAATGGTTTGCGGGCTCAAATCAAATCAAAGAAGCTCTTATAATCTTGACGTTATAAACTTGAAAACCACTTTTGTTTATAATGTCAATATTTTTCTTGCTGTAATTTCAAACCTTTTTTTTCTGAGTATACAATTCTCATTAGCATTAAGTTGATTTTGTAATAGCTGGATGTGACTGAAATAATTTGTCTAGTCCAAGTTTGTCACAACAAATATGGATTTAAGAAACAGATAAATAGAGAGAGAGAGAGAGAATATATAAAGGGAATCGGGGAAAATAGTATATGCGTGAGAAACTGATTATCAGTGATTATAAAGAGTGTAGAAGGAGGGAGAAAGAGTGAAAGTGAAATAAAGATAAAAAAAGATAAAGAGAGAGAGAGAGAGAGAGAGAGAGATAGATAAAAAGAGATAGAGAGAGAGAGGATATATAGATAGATAGATGAATAAAGAGAGAGCGAGAGAGAGAAAGAGAAAGTGAGAGATAGAGAAACAAACAGAGAGAGAAAGAGAGAGAGAGAGAGAGAGAGAGAGTGATAGAGATGAAAACAGATGGAAGATAATGTAGGATTATTAAACGTACCACAACATCCGCCTTTGGCTTTAGCAGATCCGCTCGATTTGGCATCTGACCCAGCGCTACCTCCTGCAAGAAAAACATTTACAAATTAAGTTGCGGTCCAACACAATTAACCTCACTTATTTCAAAACACATAAAGTCATTAAGACGATCGACCATTTCAATCCATAAAATTCTCTTTTAACGACCTTCAGACATTCTGGTTTGTTTTATTTCTGAAAAGCCACCTAGAGTTCGTTAAATTCATTAAAATGTGATTACAAAACTGTTGTCATCTTTTTCATAGTTTAAAGCAGTTTATAGGTTCTATGTTTTAAGTTGAACCATTTGTGCGGAAGTATTTTTCTATTAAGGTTAAACAGCCTACCACAACAGAAGAATGAACTGCAACATCCTGCTTCAGCATCTGCGTCCGCGTCTCCTTCCGCATCCGCACCTGCACTTCCGCCTAAAAGGTCAAGGTGAGTTCAATGTCAACGTTAGGTCATGTATATCGACTGTTTTTTTTTGCGACATTTCTAGACCATACTATTAAATCATGTAATGCCCCATTTGGTTTGTATAGTATTCATCCTCAATATTTTAAGCACTTTTTATGATTTCTATAAAAGACGCGTTTAATTACTCATTAAATGGTGTGTATGTGTAAGTTAGTTATGTTTAATAATACGTACTTATATTGATTAATAAGTTTACAATTAAAAAAACCTACAATATTGTCCTATCTTACTTACCACAGCATCCTCCCTTGGCAGATCCCTTAGCACTCACAGCCTCTTCATCTCCATCATCAGTTCCTGCTTTGCCTGCAAAAATGAATTTAGTTATTCATTGAATATACCTAGCCCTCTTGAATTAAGTAACATGTCATGAAATAAAATGCAAGTTGTAGCTGTGCTGTTCTATTGGACAAATATTTAGGAGTAAATGTACAATTTGTTAACCAATTCCTATGTCTAAGAAGTTGATATTGCCATTGGTAAATGAAATACTCTAAAGAGTGGTTTCGACAGAATGTTCATTATTAAACTCATCAGGCATATTTAATTTTTGTTGTCTCAGCTTATGAGAATAGTGGATATAGAAATATCTGCTTTTTCTTTCCCCCGTACAGAGCTATTCAAATAATTTGTCTACACATATGAATCTAAACATTCGCAGCATGTATCGAACCCACACACATGCAATGGAGAGGATCTATGGGCTTAGTATATACCTTGAAATAAAATAAATCGAACTCAAATAACTATATGAAATATAACTCACAGCATGTACCGAAGCCACACATATATATTGAAAAGAATGTATGGGCTTAGTATACTCATAGGAATAGTGAGTATATATAATATATATCAAACTCAAACAAATATATTCTATACAACTCACAGCATGCACTACATCCACACAGCGCTCCCAAACAACAGGCTCCGCACGACAGCGCACCACACATCAGGCAACACGACCCACACCCACCGTCAGCAGAACCATCAACTCCACCTTTGGCACCTGCGCTAGCACCGCCTTTAGCACCTTTAAGATAAAAGAATGCAATTTGAATCGTGTCAATGATAAACAAAAATAAGAAGCAATAGCACAATCATGTTTTAGAAATATGATATTATAGTATTATTTTTAAATGTTAGAATTGAATTGATCTGTAATTATATCACCTCGAATAACCCTAATGCATGATTGATTACCTTACCCCTTGACTTTGATCCCTAGACACTCTAACAGCTTAACCTCGTAACTCCTGAATCCCTGACCCCCTTTGACCTCTTTTGACCCCAATTTGACCCCCGTGCTAACCGGCATTGGCCTCTTTCTCCTTGACCGCTGACTTGATGCCAGATTTGACCTTGGGTTCGAGTTTTGTTACAACGTCCTTGACAATTCGATCGTGGTCACCGTCTCCCCCACCCCGTTCTTCATCATGACAAGCTATATCAATGAGATAATATGCTTATATAGGCTTATGTGCTTACCTGCTTATATGTTTGCATATTTACATGCTTATATGCTAATTTGTTTTTAAACTCTTTTAATGATCAATGCTCATTGTTTTCACTGAAGTGTTTTTACCCAAAGAGTTTGCTAATAGTTTGCTTATAGTTGCTTATATAGCTGCTTATTTGATGATATATGAATTAGAACATACCACTGAAACAGCACGGACAGAGACCTCGAAGGAATTTACCAAGACAGCAGCTGGAAAGAAATATAATACTAATATATAAATATATAAGTATGCTAATTTGCTAATGTTTAATCAATTTACTTCATAAGCGCTTTCAGTTTCTCGAATTCAATGTGATAAACAAAGTGGTATTAACTAAAGATAATATTCCATACATTAACATTATGATTTTCAATCAAACGTCAAGATGGTATTCATTGAATAAACTTTTTTCTCTTTTTGTTTTATTCCCTCAAAACCTATATCAAAGCCTCAAAACCTATCGATACATTGCAAAATCAATTTATAAAACTCTTAACTAATTTAGTCTTTACAATTTACAGTTCATGTATGTTTGTTTTTTACATGTTTATAGTATTATGCAGCAACAAAAAACAAACATATTTTATTTACTTGGAACAGCAGCAGCAGAGTAGCAAGCACAGAAGAGCCAACAGCAGAATGGCGGCTGTTCCAATCACTGCACCGATGATTGCATTACGCATGGTATTATCGTTCTTCTTGTTTTTCTTTTTCGATTCGGCAACAATGGGTTGAGCATTGGTGTCCTCGGTGGTTGCTTCAGTGGTCGTGGTTGTGGTGGTGCCTAATTTGAATAATATGCAAATGAGATTAGATAATATCTAGATATATGTAAATATGTTTACTATAATTATCATTTAAATTATGATTTATTGAAAAAATATACATGTCGCCGGCTTCAGTGATATTTTGTTGACTGGGAGGTTGCGATGAAGCTTATTCAAATTAATGCAAATTAAGTAATTATAAAAGGCTTCATATCATTTTTAAAGGAATATTTCACTTATTATGATTTTTGAACAATTTGACCAACATTTGTTACGTGTACATCGCGCGCTAAAAATACAGTATTCAAAAAATAATTGCTAAGCTGATCGGTTAAATTGGCGATATTCAATTTTTAAGGACATTTGATACAACGGAAATCTATAATATTCATACATTGATTAGAGATAACTAACCAGTTAGGTAGAGCAGTTCAATCTCGGCAATAGCGGTATAGGCTCGGCTGCTTGTGTTGTAAGCCGAATCAATCGTGAGCTGCAGTGAGTTGATATTCATATCGCCAAATGTGAACGTCTCCCAAATATACCCGTCGGAACGGCTCGTTAGTTTGGCCTGTTTGCGATAGACAAATTGGATAAATGAATGTGAGGACGCGGATTTAGAAAAATAACAGGTAATTATTCAGTATAATTACAAATAAGAAAGAAAATATTGCTATTTTAGCCATAATATTTATGATCACATATTTACTTAAAAGATAGTTTTTTTGTTCGCAAACGTGGGGAAATACGCACAAGTAGTTTGGTTGATAAGGAACAAAGATAATGTGTAAACATATGTGTAATATAATGTTATCCATGTTACCCATATAACAAATTATATAGATAATAGTGCCAATAATAAACGGCAAACGTCTTTAGGAATCGAATCATTTTAAGTGTAGACTTTGCCTTAAGGGCATATAAAGTATCATATGTTGGGTGCGTGTATGTTTGTGATGTTTTGAGCGAAATGTCACAACTGCTTTTATAAAAGGTTTGATATTTACCGATTCCACAGTGCCATCACTGAACGCCAAAGTGATGTTTTCGATGTTCTTTTCGTTTCCCGCAAATGTCTCCATGATTCGCACAGTGTTGATAAGGACTGTTTCGTTCAGAACGATGTTGATCCAATCACCGACTGGGTTGCCTTGGAAACCCCACTGGTAATAAAATAGTATTATAATAATCATAATATAATTATCATTATTATTATTATGTTAATAGGTTAAATAGTACTGATTTTGTTTTGTCGTTTATTGGGCTGCCTTGGAAACCTTATTAGAATCAAACGATTGTATAAATAAGCATTATGAATACGAATATTTGAGTGGTAATCACGTAGGGGTCTGGCCACAGTTGGTTCCCTAATAACGCATTCGCGCTCAAAAGTATAAATCACCCAATGCGTTCTCAAAATATATCATGCGAATCGAAACACGATAATACCGTGTCCAGTTATAAACTATAATTTAAAATAAATAATCAATAAACTTTTTTTTATATAGCATAAACTTAAAGTAGATAAGTTTTTTAAAAGTTATTACTACTCATATACATGTATTCCGTTATAAAGCCGAATCAATATTAATTTGCCTTTTATAACCTCATTTTATTGTACCTTGTAAGTGACGGAGCTGGTTGCCGAAATCCCATCATACACAGTACTGCAGTGATGTGCCGATCTGTCGCTCTCCCTAGCCGCGCCCGGGTTTCGAGAAGCCGTACAGGAAGTTGCATATTGCGCATAGTTCGTGTTACCTAGGTTACAAAATAACAATATTTTGATTATTAATGATAACAAAATCAATGATTAATTAATGGAATTGACAGGGCTCCTTTCTAGCCGCGCCCAGGTTTCGAGATACCGTACAAGACGTGGCATATTGCGCATAGTTCGTGTTACCTTGGTTACACAAATGTTTTGATAATTGATAATAAAGAAAAACATTTATCAATGACTAATTAAAGGAATTGACAGTGCGCTCTTTCTCTAACCGCGCCCGGGTTTCGAGATGCCGTACATGAAATAAAGGTCGTGCTGCCTGGAAGGACCAAGATTGAAAATTACAAAGAGATACAAAAAGAACTTAACACAATAGCTTTAAAAAAAGTTCTAATTTATCTATATATCGCAGCACTTCACGACGAAGCGTATTTTTTGTATTATCGGTAATTTATCGGTGTTTAAGACAATTGAACTATTGAAATACATGTTCATAATCATATTAGAATCATTTTGTTTAGAAGAGCTTATGAAATATCGGACATAAATTGTGTTGCTTGTGTTATACATGTAGTATAAAATTAAGAAAATATGCATTTAGAAATATATATGAAATTTATTTTATGAAGTCCAATTTATCAATTTCATAAGTATTGCATAACAAATATTAAGTTGAATTATTCAAAGGGAATGTTAGATATCATATTGAACAGATTGTGTTGTCTAGGTTACCGAAAATAATGTAAGAAATGTGTGTGTGTGTTTGTTTTACATATTAAAGTGCATTTTTTATAATAAAAATTAATGTAATTTAATCGGGTTTGCTGTTGAAATTTAATCGGGTTTAATTGCTGTTGGAAATCGCTAATTTGTCAAAATTAATTTATTTTATATTTGCCCAATTATTTTTGATATTTCAAAAATAAGGTTAATCAGTTAAATGAATAAATCACATGATATGTGCATTATTGATTTTGCTTATATCAAAATCATAAACTATTAAGCACTAGCTTTTATTAGAGCTCAAAATCATCTTTGTGCTAGACTATCATTTTGATTTTATTGTTCTAGTTTTTTCATACGACAACGAATCTATTCAATATTTAATTTAATGTGTTCTCAGTTATGATATTTTAATCCTGTGCATTTATCCATTTAATTTAAAAACTTTATTAAGTTATATGTTTTATTAATATCAACAAGTTAATATGTTAAAAATATCAACTTACCTTGGACAACTTGCAACCACAGGCAGCTCACGACACAAATCCATTTCATGATGGACAGATTTTCCATTTTTTGTCACACTAATCTTATTTTTTTTCTCAAAATTATAACTAAGAGCAAACGCGCAAACGAAAAATACGCAATATCTCCAAGTGTGGACTTCGGGACTGTGAAATATTTCCGACCTTACTCCAATGGGCCCCAGGAAAGAAGTGGCCGGTAACTGGTAGGAACCGAACAGAAAAAGGTTTCATATATGCCATCCAGCAGGGATTGCATTTAAACTGAAATAGGGATCAAGATTTGTTTAAACGAGAAAAGGCTCCATTCATGAATTGGGTGCGTGATTTCCTATTTTCACAATGCACATG
>LQRL01057031.1:54288-68403 GCA_001703475.1 Hydroides elegans
TGGTGACCCACTGTTAAATTCTTTGTGATATTGAGCAAAGAAATAAAATATGGAATTTGTTCTAGTTATGATAACTGCGGGATATGAGTAATATATAGAGCTGAGATTTTCATTCGGTATTTTAGAAATGAATAGGGGATTAGTGTTTGTTGTTTCTTTGACACAATAGAATAGGTTTTACACAATTTTCTTTGCAAGCTTTGGACAGAGTTAACTGGCACTTTCTTAGAAAGGAAATTATTAACTCTAACAGAAAAAAATGTGACTTTCTACTTAATACTCACTGTTGGTTAGCTCAATTCTCGAAAGCACGTTCACAATAATTATTATTTGTTATTAACAGGAAGTGCTTAAGCCAGGTTTTATTTATAAAAGAGTTTGAACAATAAAAAAAAAGAAATATAGGCTAATTTGATATAAAACAAAATGTTCAAATTTGAAGACATGTAGAGATACAACTTGTATTAAGATTTATATTTGTTCCAATGTGATTTTGGAGGCTTCATTCTAAAAATGCAATTAATAAATCATAAAACAAATTCTTACACAGACTTAATTACAAATCAGATAAGCTTTGGAAAATATCTTTTTAATGATTAGAAGAACCATCATTTGAAAATCCTTGTGATTTTTTTTTTTATGAATAGCTAAATGAATAGCTGTTTCTTGTAATATGTTGTATTTTAAAAATAAGTCCTGCGTCTTGTAAGCTCCTGGCCACATCAGAAACGTTAAATGAGTTTATTTTTTCTATAACAAATGTGTTCTGTTGATAAACTCGAAACGCACCTTCCAACTCGTCAAGGGTAGTCTATAATGCGTTGCATATAGATGACGTGTCCATATGGATATATTTCAGACATTTTTGCGATCCGGAGTCCGTTGAACAGCACACAATGTCGACGCAATATTCTTTGAACGTTCACGACGAAAAAAAGATCCGGAATCTGTCATATAGACACAAAGTAGGGCGTCATCTCACCGTTCGTAGAAGTCAGTTGCTTTTAGAAATGCAATGAGCGTTTTTTTCTTTATTGAAGAGGGGTTGGGGTCGGAAAAATAAGATCGCCAAAAGCTTCCTGTGTCCCTGTATATTGCTTTGAATAAAACTAACTATTTATCAGTTTATTTAAGTAATGGTATTCTGTTTTTTTTTCTTAAGTAATTTAGGTGGCAGTGGCAACAGTCGATCGCACCACACATTGCATCGAATATTTTTGTATTCAATATAAATTTGCATTTTAAGTATTTCATGTACCTCGTTATCATTTTCTTGGGTAATTAAATAAAAATCAATACTAAACTAATTACGTTTTTGAAGAGCATAGATGGTTTCTGTTTTTTTTTTCTATTAATTGTACATATAAATACCAGTGATCCTCTCAAACAGTGTGTGTGCTCCATAAGGGGGAACTGACTGATTTCTTTGTAGTCGGATTAGTGAACTTCCAGTCACATATAGTTACATGTAAATCCGCCTACAAGACTTCCTGTGAAAAAATATCCAGCTGATATTCTTATATTAAAGCTAGTGTTTGGTCTACATGTCATTGTTTAGGACATTCGAACTTCGTAACTCAATATGCATTATTTTGTAAAAGAATTTAAATGAATCAATCTCAGTCAAAATTGGTAATAACAATGATTACTGTACTCACTAATACTTATTATGATGTAATCATATTTGCACAACACAAGTTTAAAATCATACGGAAAATGCAAATTGAGCATGAATCTCAATAAATGTTTTAAAAGATAATATTTTTTTATAATTCCATCGATTTTGTGAATCCCTGTGTTGAACAGGAAGCCTTCCTTATCACGAATGAAAAAAATAGTATGTTTTTATAGTTTTATTTACTTTTCATGTAATGACCACATGTGCAAAATACTGATCTGTATAACATATTTATCAAACTTAACAATTCCAGTCAAAATCCCAAATTTTATACAATTTAAAATTTTCAAATATCAATATCATATGAGGACCACTTTATTATGTTGTGATATTTTCATACATGTCAGATTATCATTCGTTATAAAACCCAAATTCGGTGCATCTAATTTACATATTCAAATAAGACTTTTAGATAAACTCAATGCAAAAATATAAATACTATAAGACTTATTTCTTTTAATAAGATTACACATGTTAATATCAAATGTAATATCAATCTAAGCAAATACAACCCATATGCATGCTCCTTATAAAGCACATAAATACTTATATATATTTTTCTTAATAAATTGAAATATTATAAAATCAATATATCATATCACATAAGTTTCACATCATTTTTCATGTCAATAAAATGCGCTACAAACATCAAACATTGCCATTTTAAATTGAAACTGCAATTAATATATTACTAATTAATATTGGAATTGCCCATTAAAAAAAAAAATATTGCTCAATGATATCATATTGCTCATAATTATTTTGTATATGTATATCTATTGAACCTATTCATTGATATTGCTCGCTTATATTTTTCATTGCAATTGCTTATAAATATTGCCTATTTGCAATTATACAGTTCATTAATATAGCTCATATAGACTGTTTATTGATAAATACTGCTCATTTATATTCTTATTAATATTGCTTATAAATATTGCTTACAAGCTTGTATAATACAGCTTATTGATACTGTTTTTTTTAATTGTTGATACTGCTCATTGTCCTATTGCTCGTCTTTTAAATTTGACACCGATGCGAATAACTTAACAAGCTGTTATGACTGCGTTTGCTCGATTTGTCCTTGTGTGACGTCGCCATTTTGGTCGACGCCATTTTGTTCCACTTCCGGTTTCCAATGTTCCCGGATGTAGGTCACCAGTTCATCGCAATTTCGGCTCTCTGCGAATTCTAGCAGTGAGACTGTATGTCCTTCGTCGTTCTGAAAGAAAATGAAATTCCAAATTTAAGATAATATGGTTTGATATTGAACCTAACTTTGATAAAATGATAATTTTCCTTGGTGTAGGTCACCAATTCATCGCAATTGCGATTCTCCGCGAATTCTATAAGTGATTCTGTTTGTCCTTCGTCATTCTTAAAATTCAAAATAATAATTTCAATGTTACATAGTGAACCTAAAACCGAGCTTAAATGGTATCATTTGAATTTCAAAAAACAACATTTTCGGTGTCGTCCGATGTATTCTATATAGGAATAAAAATGCATAGATGAAACCGTTAGTTTTTTTCTGAAGAATACAAAAAAAAAACATACACGGAAAATTGCGTTAAAAAGACCAAACGATGATCATATTTTATATGCGATAAAAATGCGACTTGTGGGGCTTAAAACGTAAATTGTGTATAAAGAATTCATAGGAAGACACGGAAAAAAAATGCATCAACAATATCAAACGCCCAGCCTGACCTGTTGACCCTGGCGGCATCATTATATTCATAGCCTAAAATACACTATCATTTGATAATACACACTCACTATGTTTTTTTTTAATAGAAAAGAAACTATTTTTCATAAATGCTCACCCTGACTTGTGGATTGACCCTAGCATGGCACACTTCAATGAGATGCGTCGCCACGCTCGCTCGCTGGTTTTCAACGCACACGCGAAGTAGTTCGCAATCAAGCGAATCCATCGAGAGATCGGCCTGAAACGAAAGCAAATGAGTTATACCATTATTTTCAGCGAAATATTTTCCCTTTTTCGACGCATGTTAACAACAATTATAGTAATTATGAAGGGAAAAGTATATAAAGTGATTGTGTTAGTCTAGCTACATGTATTTTCTGTCTCTCATTATCACTCAGAAAAAAAGCCTTTTTATTTTTTTTGCTTTCTCTCTCCCTCTTTCTCTCTCTTTCTCTCGCTGTCTCTCTCTCCATCTCTCTCTCTCTCTCTCTCTATCTCTCTCTCTGTCTCTCTTTGTTTCTGCATGCATACTCTTTCTCTCTGTCCCTTTCTGTCACTCGTGTATTCTATGTTATCAACATTTAAAGCTATAATTCCATCAATTTTACCTTGATTTTCTTCGTAAGAGCCTGAACATCCTTCAGACTTCCTGATTCTTTGAGAACTTTCTTGAGCTGCAGGGTAAGTTCATATCGTGCTGCTTTGCTACCGTAGTCTTGGTTACGCTCCGTTACTATGACGTTTTCAGGCTGTAAAAATGAAATAGAATGTGTATGTTAAAGGAGTTAAAGTAAAATGGTCCGGCAATTTAATATAACCAGCCTTGCATAGAATTGCCTGTTAATTGTTAACAGTATCGTTTTAGGGCCTTCTTTGAGCGTTTCCCTAATCCAATCGTTTTTATAATTATATATTATGGGAAATCCCAAAAATGCATAAGGAATATTCATATGCATAAGTTCCGGTAGGAAATACTTTAAACACGCTTTGTTAAGGAAACAAGGTGGGAAATGCTTCCCGTGTCGCCAGACCCGAATCCATAGAAACACGCCGTTACCAAAGTCTTAGTTACTAAAGGAAATAAAGCAAGAGAAAATGTTGGTCCTCATTATCGAATTGACGTCATAATTACCTTATAGTTGCGCCAGCGGCGTCCTCTCGGTTTGTCTTTTGGAGCCGTTGGTGTTTCGAGTTCACGCACATAGTCGTATACTGACATGGCATTCTAGAAAAAAAAGAAACAACAAGTCGTGCTTGATAGCTGCTTTATTTTCCATCCAGATTCAATAAACGGATATTCTAACAATGATTATTGTTGAGCCCATTTATATTAATTGCGTTCGCAGGTACATGTAAATGTGAACATAGACAAACTGAAGAGAAACACACATTCTCATTAAATGCCCAACACCGGCTGGGCAAACACCGTGAAATGCAACCGGCCATTATAGTTTTACGACGATATGGTTGGACAGACTATATCGTTTTACATCTAATTGTTTGATACGTAATGTTTTGTAAAAGAAATAAATATATGCCCCAAAATACATATATTTGTTGAATATGACATACCACGTCCACTAGGTTTGGATCCGCTCCTGCGTCCTGAAGAGTTGGCCAGATGAGTTGACGCTCCTTGAGGCAGACACACAGGTGCAAGGGAATACGCTTCAACTGAAAATATGAAAACATATATTATTCGCAGAATGTCGGAAAAGCATTTTAAAAAGCATATTTATTCCATGTATACATGATTTTTAAACATATAAAATCCAACAGATCGAACGAATAATGTTAAACCCAAGCATGTTTCACTGAACAGAGTGCATTGGCGTTTCAAAGCTATTATGTGAGCTGTTCCATGTTAATTGTATCGTACAATCAAACCATTTTTTAACTTCTAAAATGAAGATAAAAACTCAGATAAATATCCTTAAATATCTAGATTGAATATGTTAGCTACGAAATCAATAGTCAAGTATGTGAGTTATATATATGTTAAACTTACACTGTCTCTGGAATTGATGAGGTTGGGATATTGTTCACAGAGGAATTCCACAATGTCCGGTTGTTGGTAGAGAACCGCTTGATGCAACAAAGTCCTTCCGGCTTTATCTAAACCTGATGCAATGAAAGAGACGAAAGGCTTTATAAATTGTTCAAACTTCAAATAGAAGTTTTTTTAGAAGTTTAGAAAGGATAGGTTTAGCCAACATAGCCGTAGTTAACATACATTAGCTAGGGCTAGATATTGGAGAACAATGTCCATGTTTCAGCGGCCCTTTGTGTCTGCGTCTTCAGAATTCAAATTGGTATAAAATATAGCAAACTCAGCGGTGTTAATTCCGCTGTGATCGCTCTATTTTGTACCAGTACCAATTCCACAGACGCTGACACAAAAGGTCGAACGCATCATTAGAAGGGGTTCATACGGTGAGGTAATAGCGTCTTTTAGCATTACTAAACAGCGCAGCACAAATAATAAAAACACGCATCATAAACAATTATTTACAATTTCAATAATGTGTCAATAGCTTGAAATGGCTAAATAAGTAAACTTTTGAAATGTATACGACAGTTCAATAACGTATATTTTCTTAAGAACTTGGTATCGCAACTGCGAATAGTGAGTACACGAATTAGAAAATTTTTATAACAATAGCATATTTTAGAGTGTGTTTAAAATGTGAGCAAATTTCGCAAAAGCATAATGCAAAGCATTACCATGCAAATAAACGTTGAGATTTGTTTTAATTTATTCTTAAATCTGAAGCATTTTGTTTCCATGACATTATTCCATTCATTCATAATTTGTGTCTTGTCGGTAAGAATAGAATATGGAATCTAAATCATTTGCATAACGTATATTATTCAGAATTTATAATTGCTTAAAGTTAATTTCCTTTAAATTATCACATTATCCTGTTTGTATATAATATATGAAACAATCAAGTAACAAGAAACTACTTTCTGTTGTTTTTTTTTTATTATCAGAGCAAAGAAATATAATCTTAATATTCCGTTACAAAATACTGTCTTTTTGGCTCATACATGCAAATAGTAAATTCCTTAAGAGTTTATGAGATTTGTTTTCAATGTCATTTTCGAATGTCGAAAAGCCATTCAAATAAGCAATGTACAGTGACGGCATTCTAAAAATTAAAACAATTGTATAGTTTTCGTCTTAAAATTCATAGTTAATTTAATAATTTGTCAACAAATATACGTTGAACAGGCTTGGAAGTTTTACCCTCTCTAAGCCGCCCATGAATTGCTGAAAAATGTTCGTTCTATGCATTTGTATATTTTTCTTTAGGCATGTAACGGTATTCCATCGCATTAAAATATGCAGCAATATCTTTATTTAGACACATATTCAAATGCACGTACATGTAGATTAATATACATGTGAATGTAGCAACATATAACAATATCCTTGAATCAATTAAGATAAAGAAAATATATTTTGCATTAATAACTTTTTAAAATGTTCTGAAATTTAGTTGTCAAAACGATATATCAGTTATGATTACCTTACAACTTGTAACGAACACTAGGGGTTAGATGAGTTACATATAGAGAAGGATTTAAATTATATTTGCAATAGAAACAAACTAACCATAGGCGTAGCGCTTTTCACTTGAAATTTTCGAAATGGTTTTGAGGTCCCCTTCTTTTGCGCTTTTGTGTAGCAACTCAATGTTGCTCTGTAGAAAGAAATGAATACATATAATGAAATCAAACGAACTGGTTGAAACTATTAAGATTATTCAACATGGGTTTAGTATAGTTATCATAAGCCGAAAAAGCGGATATCAATATCCCTAAAATGGGTATCAACTTATATCAAATGCGGACATCAGCATCCATATAATCATAAGTCAATAAAATGGATTTCAACACTAAATAAATAGGACAATACCTCCTAATTACCGCGGATAACATCTAAAAAAATGGATGTCGACATCCCCCTCACCCCTTAATTACCTGATATTCTTCCCAATCTTCAAACATCTCCACAATATCCTTGTACTCTTTCAACACCGCGATATCTCGCGCTGAAACCACGCGGTTTCTCCTCAGTCCCGTGATGTCCATCACGTGATCATACCCGGAAACGAGAAGATTTTCGAGTTGAATCGTCTGCTCGTCGTTGACTAAATTGAGGACAAAATCGTCCATGGTTTGGCGAAGTAGGTAGGCGTCGGCGACATCATAGATTGCGATGTAGTCTCGAGCTGTGAAATAAAGAAGAAATTAACACCTTTATGTTTGCTCAAAAATGACGTCGTTTGACTATAAATTGAGGTCGAAATGTCGCATGGTTTGGCGAAGTAGGTAGGTAATGGCTATATCTTAGATTGCAATGTAATCACGGGCTGTAGAAGGAAAAGAGAATAAAATGCAATGAGATTGCAATGCAGTCACGGGCTAAGAAAGAGAAATGAAAGAGTGGTGTTAAAGTGATTGCTTTTAACGGGGCGCCATATGGAATTTAAAATGTGATGTAGTTGTACTAAATTAAGCATGAAATCGTCCATGGTTTGGCGAAGTAAGTAGGCGTCGGCGACATCGTAAATGGCTATGTATAGTCACGGGCTATAACATAAAATAATTCGATCATTACTATTGGATAATGTGATTTAGTTTTACTAAATTGAGGACGAAGTCGTCCATGGTTTGGCGAAGAAGGCAGGCATCGGCAACATCATAGATTGCTATGTAGTCACGGGCTGTACGTTAAAGGAAATCTTTAAAATGTCAAATTCAATAAATCTATTGGATATTGTGAAGTTATTTGACTTAATTCAGCTCGAAATCGTCCATGGTTTGGTGAAGTAATTAGGCATCCGAGACGTCGTAGATGGCTGTGTAGTCACGGACTATAGGAAAATATTTAAGTACAATAAAATCTGTTGCATCATTCATGAACATAATTAGATGATATTTATAACGTGAAACCCGTCAAACGAATAAACCCAATTAAATATACAACAATTGATGTATACAGTGGTGTGTATAACTGTGAATAAACAAATCAAAGACAGAAAATAATGCTTTAAATTCTTTCGAAATCAACCGTATTTCAATTGATGTAAATTGAAAATTGTAAGCCCACAAACCTGTGCTCCCTTCATAATCTCTCGCAGCCAAATCGACCCCTCGGTCTAGAAGTTCGAGAACAATCTCCACTTTCTGTTCTCGTCGGTTCTTGCGAATCGCTCTGTGGAGCATAGTGCAGCCCAATTCGTCTCGCAATTCTGTATATTAAATAAATAATGATTTATTTGTAAAGTTGCTTGGATAAATATAATAATGATTATCATATTCACGCAACATCATAATCACGAATCATGCATTCGTTTCTCATTTCTGACTGGAAAGGGCCTGAAATTACGTTTCTACCTGTTTACAAGTGTATTATATATTGTTGATGACATTAACTTCTACGTTCGTTGTATTCTTACTAAGGTAGCTTTTATAGTAGCACAATGGTAGTTTAACCTTAAGACTATATGTTATTTTCATAAAAATTTAATTCATATAAATACATTGCCATTGACTTACCGATGTCGGCGTGCTTAGCAACCACCAGTGCATTTTCGTTGCTAACGTGATCATGGAATGCCCAGAATGCGATCGGACCACAGGGTGGATTCTCTGTTAAGAAAGAAAATAATTGATTTGATCAAACTAAGACCCTGACAATATTAGAAAAGGTTCGTGCTTCCTCAAAATTGTTTCCTTCCAATGTGTTCCTTATAGAAAACTAAAGAAAAAGAAAAACAGATAAAAGACCGCTGTGTTGATTAAATAAACTTTTCGCATTTTAAATTCCCCATTAAGAAAATATTAGAAGACAGGGTTTATTAGGGGAAAAACTTGTATGACCAGATCTCGACTAGATCTGATTATATTTTCAAATTACTTTAAAATTATATGATCGGTCGATACACTAAAATCTATTAATTACTTGCAATCTTCAAAAACTTCAACTTATTCAAAAATCGTCACCATACCTTCATGTTCTTTCGACAAATTGGCGCCAAATTTCAACAGGAAATCGACCACTTCCGGAGTACAAAGGTCAAGGGCACTGATGATGATTGGTCGACAGATGAACTCGGCATGGCGGTCCCACGTGTAGCCCACGTGGAAGAATTCGTCGATCGAATTTGTTTTCTTGCCACCTAGAGGGAAAATGCATTATGTTTTTTTGTTTTTTTTTTGTTCTTAATATTTAATGATTTTCTTTTCTAATTTTAAAATGGTGGGAAAAAATTCTCAAACACCCTTAAACTTTCGTGTTTTATATGAAATGGCAAACATTTGGGGAATTTGACATTGACTTAACTATAATCTCGAAGGACATGATTAAATGATATTAACCTCTTCAAGGCAAAAATGCTGTTTCGAGTGCAAATATTAAATCATTTTCATCAATATTAGATTATACATTATTCAAATGAGATGTCACATACCACTGCCAAGCGCAATAGTATTGGTCATCGCCCTGATATCGCTTGCAAACGTGGCGATCACAAACTCGTTGATATGTTCATGTTGTTCGAGCACGCGCACAATCTCCTTCCGTTTCAAGGCACGTGCGACGTCGATCATACGTCGATCCCCGCGACACGTGTTGACGCGTGCCCAGGATTTGCACCAGCGCTTGGCTTTGTCGACGTCGTTTGAGTCAACTGTAGAGAAATTAAAGATATGCTATTTTAGACACCATTTCATTAAAACAAATATATAATATTCAATCCCTGTTTCAACCGAAAGAGAATAAAAAAGTCAATATTGTCTCGAAAGAAAACAGATTGTTTGTCATTAAATCACGTGCAACGTCCATCGCTTATCGATTACAACGTCGATTGATGTTTGCCCAGGATTCGCACCAGCATTTGGCTTTTTCGGTGTCGTTCAAGGCAATGGTAAAAGCATGTAAGATTTTACACACTATTAATACTTATGATAAAAAAGTCTACTAAACATGAGCATATAATACAGGTACGTCGATCTCTATGACTTTGTAAGAGCACCATTTACACACCACTTCATGCGTGATATGAATGCATAGATAATTCCTAAATTCTAAAACAATATATGTGTCCAAAATAATTATGAATCTGTATATGACAGAAGAGTCTTAACCTAAACCATTCATTCATTCAAAATAAGAATCCGAAAGGAATTATTTCATATTCAAAGAGAACTTACTTGCAACCCAGAGGCCAGGCAGGTCCGCGATGCGATATTTCTTGTCGAACACCATCTTGCCCTTATCTTCGTAGACGTAAACACTAACTGTGCGTCCCTCCTTGTCCGTTATCGATGCATCGCCACCTAAAGACAAAAACATGAGTGGGTTATTTACTGATACATATTTATAGAAAATAAATAAATAGGGTATACAAAATACCGTTTAAACTTAATGAATCTTTAGGACTAAAAACGTACCAATAACACCTTGGCCATGTACATAACGAATCACCATTGTCAACTCTCAACCATTATCCACTTAAAACTACAAAATCGAAAAGATGTCTATTTATAGTGATGTATCCCTTGAAATTACATGTATATTACGGCTGCACATGGCGCTTTGTGACAATGGAAGATCCCTGCAGCACAATAACGCACAAAACTTAATTGCATGTCGCCGTATAACCATAACCTTATAAACCCTTATGATAAATCCGTACCTAGACGGATGACATGTGTAATGAGATTCTGGTCACCCGTGGCAAATAACCACATTCGTATAACCACAAAAACTCACCTAGACGGATCACATATGTAATACGATTCTGATCGCCTGTGGCACTAGCTTTGACCAATGGCGTGTCTCCTTTTGCATCATGTGCGAAAATGATTCATTCAACATCGAAAACAAGTATATAATCACATTTGTATAACCACAAAAATACCCAAATTCACATAGACGGAGCACATGCGTGATAAGATTCTGGTCGCCCGTGCCACTGGCTTTGACCAATGGAGCATATCTATTTGAATCATTTGCGCTAACGTCCGAACAAATATATAACCACATTCGTATAACCACATTCGTATAACCACAAATTCTTACCTAGACGAAGCAAATGCGTAATGAGATTCTGGTCGCCAGTTGCACTTGCTTTGACCAATGGGGTGTCTCCTGTTGTGTCACGTGCGTTCACGTCGATTCCCGCGAGAGCCAATCGGTACATTCCGCGAACGATCAGACGCGACCTTTCTTCGTTGTCGGCTTTGATTTTCGTATATCTAGGGTGGTGAAAAATATCAATTTTTATTCAGGCTGATCAATTAACTATAATGTTTTAGCAATTTAACATATGGGTTAATACGATTTTGAATGGAGACATAATTATGCATCCACCTAAGTCTACATGTATTTACGTGAAGAGCCCTATCTCATACCAAAAACTGTCGAAAGTATAACGTTATTTGTTCAAACCAAACTCATCTGTCAATCATTCATGCAACTAAGGCTCCACTAACCAAACTGTCTATCATTAATTTCATAAAAGTCCACCCATTTACAAATCGGAAATATATATGATAAATCCTAATACATCCGTCAATCATTTATTCAATTAAGTAGCCCAACTCACTCACCTGTCAATCATGTAATGCATATAATTCCATCCACTCGTCTCCTCGCGATAACTGACAAGATTCACATCGACTTTCTTATCTGTGATCAGATCGAGCGCTTCTAAGATACTGGCATCCGACCCGCGTTCGATCAGTTGGTGAAAGGGAGATTCCTCGAAGGAACTGTGATACGCTTCGACTTCACCTACAAAGTAAACAAAACAGATTTTAGTCGCTTATTTTATGATAAGCACTAGAACATCACAGTCCGACCTTTTTGGCCACCTTATATCTCGTTCGGACCTCTTTATTCGTTCATTTTATCAAGTTTGATTTGATTTGTTTGAATTCAATACAGTTAAATATGGCGCGTGTAGCCTAAGCCCTAAATCAACCTATTCAATAAGAAATCACGTACTGCCGTTACGCAGCACCATGTGATTATAAGTCTTTCACGGTTGTTCTGCTGATAGGATTGTGCATGTGGAATATAAACTGATAAAAATATAAAAATTGACGCGAGCGACCATAACTCAAAATCATATTACCTTTACCTTAAATCATAGGGCTTAGGGAAAACATGCCATCTGTAGCTCCATGCGACAATCACGGTCGATCGGCCACTAAGATTTCACATATTTTAAAATAAACTTATTACATTATTTACAAATGGCGCGAGCGACCTTAAGCTTACATGATTATACTTACTCGGGAAATCGCTTCCATCCGTGGCTCCATGTGATTTAAGGACCTTCACGGTGGATCGGCCGATTTCTCCCAATTCTTCAATGGCGACCACAAGTGGTTTGGGAACATCGCATGCTTCGTCTCGCATGTTCAAGTCCACGCCACCTGTAAATAAAGTTATATTAGTGAATAAAAAAACATGCATACATATTTACTTGAATGGAATGATAAAGCTGTATGCAAAACGGCTACGTAAGCGCCCGAGTTGTGCCAAGCTACCCGAAAAACTCAATTCTTCTAGTTGTGTTTTAATCTTTATATTATATTAGCTGCTAGAGGCATCTTTTTATTTAGTGAACGATTTTTAGCTGTTCACTGTGTTCATACACGATTTAATATTGAATATTTCAGTTTATCCCTTTTGAAAATAAGCTACATGATAGGTGTATATATTCTCTTTAACAATGAATATCAATTATGTCACGTTTATATATAGTTTTATAGATATCGCGACTATTCCTCACCAATATACATAACATCTCACTTTTTAATTAGTGAACGATATTGAATTATGATTAATATTTTGTAAAATACTAAACTTAGGTATACAAAATCTAGCAGTATATTGAACAAAAGATAAATAGAGTGCATAATCACATTCGTAAGTATATAAACGCATATCTTAACTCTATTAGAAAGTCAAGTTTTTAACCATATGAAATCTACTAGGAAATCTACATGTTAAATTCTATTCGATCCTATAAATAGTGTGTTATCTATGAGGAGCATCGAGAAGGAATTCTACCACACCCAGAACTTAGTTTTATGTTATTTTTTGTTATATTTGAAGGTATATTCAATATAAATAACATTAAGGCAATCCATTTTACGATGGAGTCATTCAAATATATCGAAATGAATTGTTGGTTTATATTCTATTGCATTTGGGCTTCATAAACATATGTTTACAGATGCTTTACATTCGGAACTGCTTTGATAACAATGTATCTCAATTGTAACAACGTTGATAGGTTGCTTCCATGCACATTGGGCCATAAATCGATCGTAATCTAATATCGTTCACTAATTAAAAAGTGTGATGTTGCGCATATTGGCTAGGCATAGTTGTGATATCTATAAAACCATAAATTAACATAACAAAATTGATCATCATTGTTAAAAAGGATATGTACACCTATCATGTAACTTAGTTTCAAAAGGAATAAACTAAATATTCAATAGTTAATTGCATATGAACACAGTGAACGGCTGAAAACCGTTCACTAAATAAAAATATACCTCTAAGTTTATTTATAAAATCATTCACTATACCAACGCTTTCTGTTATGTTTGCTGTTATGTTAATGCCTTCAAAGAACCTGGCCATATCGGAAACTTTTTCCAGTTTTTTTTTTTTTTTTTTGCTATCAGAAAC